>JAQQRF010000535.1:0-40902 GCA_030523145.1 Trissolcus brochymenae
TTTAGCGGAAATGCACACGCGATACATTCTCTCAATAACGTCGTAAAATCAGCGGCGTACAGAGAAGCGCTTGATAAAACGACACCGAAATAAATCAAATAATGAGACGAGTCCGTGTTCTGCCTGTTTACTTGAAGTCGAAAAGAAAGTTCATAATATATTTATATAATGCAATAACCATCATATATTTATATACACATATACTAGGGTGTGTTAAGCATATCGAGTTCAAAGTATTTTTTCATCTCTTTAATGAAAATTGCTCATTTGATTTCCGGATTACATTTGATGTCTAAATTATTGTAACAATTTCCGATCGAACGGAAGACTTATAAAAATAAAACAGGTCCTGATGACAAGAACAATGACATTGGATTTAATACTTAGTGCCAAAATAAGATTTTTTTTATCAAACAACGAATCAATTTGTTGCTACATTTTAAAATTTATGTTAATTCATTAATGAGACAGAAAAATAGTTATTCGATCTCAGAACCCAAAGGTATATGAATATATACATATACATAACACACATATATACATATATATTTATATAGATCACAATTTTCGCTAATAAAAAAAGAGGTTTCACTGAATCGACCGCAATTACACTGCAATATACAACATCCATCGGATTTCGTACCCTAAAAGTAAAAGCGTCTCTATCACAAATTATAATTTGTCCGTGATCCGCAGTCCGTTGTCGCGCTTTATCACAAAAAACACCTCCGTCTTCCATTGATTGGACTGTTATACGAACACGGCGAAGCGTTATTTGGGCGAACTAGCAAGGACAAGCGCGTCACAGGTGAGGCAGCGGGCGACAATCTTTTAATTTTGTACAACTAGAATTAACCGTTGTGCGTACGAGACAAAGTCTTACAAAAGTCATCTCAATTGTTGAGCTGCATTTGCACAATCACTTGGAGGTTCACGATGGTTTTCTCAAGCATCTCTAGCCATGACACATTTGTTGGAGCGCGACTGTTGGCAGCGCTTCCGGCAGCCTTGGGACGAAGTCGTTTCTCCGCAAATTCGAGCTCGAGACTTTCGGACGGTTTTGCGTCTTCCTCGTCGGATTTGGCCTTCTCTTTACTGCAACTCTCAGTGGCACTCTCGTCTTCAGAATTTGCAGCGCCATCCTTTTTCTCCTTCTCGTCTATAGCGGAGAATTTTCGCTTTTTAGAAGGCGCCTCGCTCTCCTTTGTCTCCTTTGACCTCAAACTTTTGGTTCTTGCTAATAAAGTGTCTAAAGCCAATTGCAGTGAGGGCGTCGGTTTAATTTGCGTCCCACTGTTATAAACGAGCGCGAGGGCGCGCAGATCTCCGGTCAGCCGGTAGGCCAAGATGCTCACATCCACGACATCGACCATGTTCACCAACGACGTCACGGTGTTATCGATCAGCGAGCAAGTTTGCTCGGTCAGCACATGGTGTGCAAGCTTTGGGAAGAAGGTCTTTAAAAAAGCGTGGATGCTTGGCACGCTCAAAGAAGATCGCTCGTCCAAGAGAACTGCGTCCATGTAATCCACTGTGTATGAAGAACAGAGCAATGCGTTGATGTGTTTGCGGTCGATGTGACTCGAGGCGTGCACATCCAGCCAGAGTTTCGGAAACAGCGACAAGTGAAGTGGTACTCCTGGAAGAAAAATTGTTCTTATCAGGCAGGATTTGATTTTCTTCACGGACTGTTAATTCTTTGTTTGTTTTTATGAGAGGTGAATACCGGATGGTCTATCATGAATACGTTTCGGCAACACACAAACATATGACAAATAAAATAATAAATGCTTTTGAATGGATTTTATTGTTTTTTTTTTGTTTTTTTTTGTTTTATAAAAATACACTGTTATGAAATATTAGAATAATAAATCTGATATACAATAAAAAATCAATATAACAAGAAGAACAAATCAAATTTGTTTCTAAGAACATATGGAATTTGAAAACAAAGTATAATAACTTTTATGCTTATAATAAATTTAGAATTTAATTTTTTCATTAAGTAATATAAGAAGTTGAGATTATTTGTGCCATTGTTAATACAGTTATTCATGGAAGGACACACTGGCATCAAAGGGAGGTTCGACAGTATCTTCGCGCGACGAATCTTGCAACGAAAAAGAACATGAGAAAAAAACAAAAATATTAATGACAGTTTACAGTTTATGATTTGATAACAAAATGGTTAAGAAGATTTAAGCATCATTCAACTACCAAAACAATGAGAACGTAAGAAACAATTGATGACTACTCAAAAATTGAACTAAAAAATTCTTATAATAATACTTAAATAATAAGCTTTAAAACAGTTTATTCTGCAATACACTGAATACAAAGTCTTGTTTCTTTTTCCAAGAAACGTGTGGAATTCCCAGAAATTCTTGGGAAGCTTCCTAGAGTCTTGGGAAATTTACAAGACTCTTTTTCCGTGCAGAAAAGTGATTTTTGGAAAATAAGTCTCTATTGACGGCTTAATTTTTCCTAATATCTTTCAAAAAAGATTTCGTATCAAGACTTATTAAAACTAGTCAGTACCTTCAAATCCGAGCATCGCACTCAAATTGACAAGTGTCTCAGACATGCAATCATTGTTGATAGCCAGCCTGCACATCACGTCGATCAATTCATGATACGGCAGATAGAATTCCAGCAGAGCGTTATCGTACTCGGGATCAACGCCTTTTGTCGCTTCCAATTGCGAATGCGGTACCGCCATTTGGACCATGGGTCTCGCTGGTCTCGCGGATACTTTACCATGCGGTGTGGAACGTCGCGGCAAGTACGGACCGGGCGGCACTGCGGCGTGGGATTCTTGCAAAGCTGCGTGGCAATGCGACAGCAACGGTGCAAGAATCATAATTGCATCTGTCGGCACGAGCATAACAAATTCCTTGAGCAGGTCAATCGCGAGATTGCGCATGTCGGACGGATTGTACGTGTTAAGTAGAGTTGCGAGTTTTCGTAAAACATCCGGCCATTCCTTACAATTACCCAGGACGCTTCGTGCGTCAGGACCGTTGCGAGCGGTACGGACGCAGCGCACTAGTTCGACGATAATCGCGATCAGCTCCGTGAGATCGCCCCCGACGTGACATGCCGTTGCCTCATGGTACATGATGTGCAGCATGTGAAACGCTTCGAGGGTCATGCACAGCCCGCCATTGTAAACTACGTACAATCGATCGTTGTCAGTCTCGATCAGAATTCTGAAATAAAATGAAATTTCATTAATATAATTCATGTTATTTTTATCAGTATTGATGTTCACAGCCCATTATATATTGAAAATACAAATGTCAAAGTTTCTGAGGACTGTTTGTGAACTCAGCATTAATTAAAGCAATAAGTTGTTTAGAAGTTTAGTTGCTTTTTCTATAAAAAAAAGAAGGGACAGTATTGAGGGCGGAGCAAATCTACTTGGTAGGGAGCGCTCACATGATTCGTGCGGCGATGTTACTTTTATTTAACCATTATGAAAACATGACGTTATGAGAAATTGGCATTCCTAATGGAAATCATATCAAAGATTTTCAATTGACAAATTTCTATAAAGAAGCAGTACGAGTCGTTGTGAAATTTTTGGATAAATGTGACACACTTAAATTTGCACAGACAAATATATATTATTTATTGTTTTATGTTTATATATCCATCATATAAAGCTAATCCTTCAATTAAATACTGAAAGAAAGCGTTGGACTATGAAATAGATTATTCAGAATTTTTTCCTAATAACTGCAAGTAAAACTAAATTGTTTTTCATACAAAACAAAAAATTCATTTTTATCAGCTTTTTCATTTGTTAAATGAATAAATCATAAGTTTCTTGAAAATAATGGTTTGATCTTGAAACAGATGAAATCAAGTGTATACATGTAAAAAATATGAAAATTATATCTGATTAACACAGGTGTGTTTGATAATGAAAAATGATAATAATTTTCATTTTACAAGATTGTATTATCAGATTGGTAATATTATCAATTGAAGTCAGACCTGAATCGGATCTAATTTATGTACACATATTTCTATATTCATCCCTCATTAAATCTATTTAAAGGTCTAATTAATTACGTAAGTTTTATCAATTTTTTTTTAATTCTAATTCAAATTGAAAAAGTATCCCGACAATTTTTCATCTTGATATATTATACAGAAATATAATATAATATACAATCTATAATATATAGCATTTCAACTATCCAACTTCTGCTCATTATCCACCTTAATTTCCTATTTGCCAACCTCAAACGAGTCTTTCTTAAAGTCAAAGTTTTTTCCAGTATGACACAATAATTTAATCTCAACAAGTAAAACGGTTCTACTCGACAGTTGAGTACAACTAGCCACGCCCCAAGTTATAGTTCATAGTGGGGGAAGTCGAGCGGAGAGCCAAAAGCCGTTTCACCATTGGTTGCGGCGACGTTTTTCAAGCAGGTATTAGAACGAATTAGTTTCTTAAAAAATAATGGTTTGATCTTTCAATAGATCAAATCAGGTATACATACAAATATATTAACAAAACCTGATTAAAGCAGGTGTCTTTAGAAATGTTAATTGTTTTGATTTTACACGATTTAGTATGGTCAGATAAAGTTAGATCTGAATCGGGTCTGTTCATATGTTATGTTCATGTATTTTCATATTTATCCTTTCATGAAATCTACTTTGAGGTTCGATTAATTGTGTATTTTATGTCTCTGTTTTCCTAAAAGTTTAGTTAAGAACATAAGAAGTTCAGGATAGTTACAACTGCTCTAGACTACAACTAGCCCTGCTTCTTAGTTGAAGAAGGCTGCGACAGGGAAAAGTAATCACGTATAAATATCGGAGCACAACAACATCTCTACTCATTGATCTGATCGTTTTCAGTGCTGTAACACACAAACCATATACACGGAGCATAAATTCATCACTAAAACTGCTGCAGAATTCAAGGAAGCAAAAAAAACTAATCGGACATTTTCATGGCCACTTAATATTTCTGACAAGATCATAATAAATCATTACGAAGATTCCCTTGTAACTTATTGTTTCTATATTTTTATTCTGTTTCTTTCTTGTTGTCTATGTTTTTTTTATGCATGTTCTTTCAAAAATTTTAATTTTCAACGTAACAAAGTTATGTCATATTTATCCGAAAATGTCACAACAACCCATACATATTATAGATTGAAAATTTTATAATAAATATTTATAAAATTGAATCTAACATTAGTTAACTTTCACTTAATTCAAATCTACAATGTCTTTTTTATACGTTGCAAGGAACAAGTTTTATGTTTTAATCTTGACGATATCATAGCTTTTAACGTAAAAAAAGATGTGTAATATTATTTTAATTTTCATAAAATAAACATTTTTAACAATGAAATATTTTAGCACTCATATGTATAATTTGTAATTGAAAATCTATCAATATTTATTCCGTATTAGAGTAACTATTCTTTGGGGGAAAGCATACAGTGATTGGTGCTGAGAGAGCACTCGTTTTTAAAGTGTATTGTAGCAAAATGACTTTATCATACCTGAATGCAGAGATGAGCGTTGCCCAACAGGACCTTCCGTCTAGGCCTTGCAAATATGATGATAGCGTACCTCTTCTAAACGAAGCCACTTCTGCTTCTTCTTGCTCTGTTTGATCTGGATGTCTCGCCACTAACAACTGCATCAATTTAAATAACTCTTCCACAGCCTAAAAGCAGAGTTAATTTGTGAATGTTGTCTCTTTTTTATGACCATTTCAATAACTTGAATAATCAATCGTACAGCTGAATATTGAGTAGGGTGCGGCGTAATATTTTTAAAAGCCCATTGTATGTTTTGGTGTGCTGCAAGTTGCCTGGTAAACGCATGGGATTGTTGACAACAAATTCGCAGCAGTCCGTAATAAGCAGGCAACATAAGTCTATTGAAGAGTACTACATCTTGATCATCGTGATCAGCTCTGTAAAAAGATACCAAAATACATTAGCTTCAATTCCTTGAAGTATTTATAATTTTTATAACGATCCGCGAGAGTGTAATTTAACAAGACACTTACAATATATAATTAAATGCAATATTTTTGGTGATGTGTGGATTATGAAGAATGAGTTGGACGTTTTCTGGACAGTCTGAACACACGTGGTACCAAAACAATAGTAACGATTGCTTGTTATGATGAACCGGAATGCTTGGCTCTGATAATTTTGGATGAAACAGCGTCCACAGGTCATTTAAGTATGGACCGAACTAAAAAAAATCAAATTAATATTAAGTCATTGTAATATTTTTGTTGCAACAGCAACGTAATGAACAATCACGTTCATTTATATTATGTTATACCATCAATTTTTCCGTTTTTGACACGACGCAGTATGTGAGCAGGGTAAAATAGGCAGTCAGTTTCATGGTGCCATGCATCTGCATGTCTATGTAATGTCTTGCAGGTTGCAATAATCTCAGCAAAGCGTTATAAATCTGATGAAGGATGCTGGTAGCCTCTGGAGTCAATTGTAATTCTCTGTTGGTGTTGCAATTGATTCCTAAACGATGGGCGCTGCGGTAGCCCTGACGGAAATGAGCAGAGGGCACCAACGAAACGAGCAAAAACGCAGCAGCCGAGCGTACTCGTGTGTTTGAATGTTCGATGAGAAAATGTTGTAACCAGGTGTCGAGACCCTGAAGCACCCACGCGTGAGCAAGCTTGCTCCTGGTAACGGCTAGTGCGAGCCACTCTAGAGCGCCATGGGGCGCAACGCGCGCTGCCTCCCATACTCGTGACAAAATAAGTTGCGTTAAACATGGAAGACCTGAAGGACTTGCTCCTTCTGTCAACAACGTGAGCATCTTAAAGAACGGTTGACAGACATCTGTGTGTTTTGTGATAGCGTGAAAAATCATCGAGATGATATGAATAGCAAGACGCTCGTTCCCGTAGCGACACAGAGAGTGAATCAAGTTACGTGTTTGATTAAGGTTGATCATGTCGCGGATCTGTTGGTAAAGAAATGGAAAACCTTTTCCTCCGGCGACTGCATTAAAGTCTGACGCTGAAAGTGTCAACCTGTAACAAATAAATAAAAAATCTTTTTTCAATCAGCTCCACATAAATGATCTTATTCAGTTAATAGTTTGTTCTCCTTCGATGTTGTCCCGGAAATACCGAAAATATGTCATGGGTAACATTTTTCTCAGTTTTTTCATATATTGAACAAATAAATAATTAGTTTCTTAAAACAAAAAAATAGTTTGATCTTATGATCAAACTTTATTAAAGCAGGTGTTTTAAAAAATGATAATAGTTTTGATTTTACATGATTCAGTATGATAAGGTAAAGTAAAATCTCGATATGGTCTAATTAATGTAGTATATTTCCATATTTATTCCTCATTTAATCTATTTCAAGGTCTAATTAGTTATGTATTTATTATCATTTACTTCGGATTCAGAAGTTCTGAATTATACATTCAGAGGACAAGGAAAATATTTTTACTTGGCGAAATATAAAATATCAACGAAACATGAAACGAAAAAAAGATTATTCAAAATTTTTTAACAAGTGCATGTGAAGCCTGTATTTTGAAAGATGAAAGTCAATTTCCTTAAGTTGTCGATTTTTCTTGAACGAACTGGAACTTGGTATCTTGAAATATATTTTGAAATATATGAAATATATTTTAAAGTATGATGACATCTCAACTTTTTGTCGAGAGATTTTCCTAATTATTTTGATGATGATAGCACGAAGCTGACCTGATACTCTTCAAAAATGGTTCTACTTCATTACTGCAACTGTTTGCAGTAAAAGAAGTTTGACATTTCTACGGTCATAAATGCGTGGGATTCATGATTTTCGATATACCTTTAAACCTATTCCTTTTAGGAATACAGCTGCCTTATATTTATATGCGACGAGCACGTGAAACGAAAAAAAATCAAATTATCTCTGTTTTTTTAAAGCAATTATTAGTTGCACAAAAAAATTATATGATCAGATTGTATCATATATGAATATAAAAAATTATGTAAATCAAACCTGATTCAAACAGGTGTCTTTGAATCAGACCTGTATCGAATCCAATTTATGTAGACATATTTCCATATTTATCCTTCATTAAATTTATTTCGAGGTCTAATCAATTATATATATTTGATTATTTTTTCCTACGAGTTAATAAGTTTTTCATAACATGTGTTAAGAAAATGCCTCAATAACGCATCGATATCAGTGCGGAACGTGCCCATTTTCCGCACTGATATCGATACGTTCTCTCGGCACTTTCTTATCACTTGTTATAGAAAATAGCATGTTGCACTCGTGTACGGAAAACGCCAACTTTCCGCACTCGTACAACAATATACTATTGTTTTATGCATTCAGAGGACAAGTAAAATGGTTCTTCTCGGCAGTTGACTACAACTAGCCACGCCCCAAGTTATGGTTTAAAGTGGGAGAAGTCGAGTGGAGAACTAAAAGTCGTCTCACCATTGGTTGCGGCGACGTTTTTTGAGCAGGTATAAATTAGAGTCATCTTGACCACTTATCTCAGTTATCGAATTGCTGCCAGAGTGAACTAGTGCCTATTATGCCGATCACCATGGATGTTAATACGCCAAACTCTGTCGAAGGATGGAAGAAATATATCGAACAAATCGTGGAAGAATTTCAGAGAGCGAAAAGAGCGGTAGCCTTTCGCAAGTACGAGGAAGCCGTTTTAACCGATGCAATAGATCTCGAGGAGAAATGTCCTCGATCGAAGAAACCGATTGTCCCTGAGGCGACGGTTCAATCAAAAGTCACGCCAGTCCAGGAAGCGACGATCACCCCAGATGTGGAAGTACTCCCGGAGACACCGGTTGCATCAAGAGTAAAAAGGAAGTATACAAAACGGAAACCGAGGGTTAACGAGCAAACCAGGATGCTGCAGATGACGGAGGTGGCAAAGAAATCTGGCGGTTACTATGGACAGAGATTTGTCCCTTACATGGTACCCCAGCCGCAACAGCCGCAGCAGCAGTACAACTTCCAACAATCTCATTATTATCACCCTCAGCAGTATTACTCTTAGCAGCATTACCTTCAGCAGCAACCATTTTCGATCTACAAGTATTAGATCAGAAAATGATGGACGTTCAAAAACAATTGGCCCTTTTCAGGGCCACCAAAAGTTTTCAACAAGAATGTTACAAAGATATTACAAAGATTTCTTTTTAACCTCATCCTTTATATTTTTGTGCTTATACATCAAAAAATTTCAGTATGCAAAAAAAATGTCTAACTAATAAATCTAACGTTTTACTGATCTAGAAAATGTAAAATATGCTTCACACTTTCTTTCTTTTGGTTTATCCTTTTTTATCCTTTAAAAAATTTTTTGACACCTCTGATGTTGGCCACTAAGAGATCGTTACCAACTTCATGTGTAGAGATTGCAGATTAAAATATATTTTATTAACAAAATGTAATTGAATTGTGAATTAGCATTTGGTTTGGAAACAATATTTTTATACATTATATAAATAAAAGGTCAAAAGCTGATTCTTTTGAAAAAAGTTTGCGTTGATGAATAACTAAGACTTGCGCACAAGGATCATATGATACAAAGAGATTAATTTTACGGTTAATATCAAAGTCACAATGAACGCACAATAGACAAATTTGTTCTATAATCTTTAAAGAAAGTTTAGCAAGAATAGAAATTCCATTTGTATATTCTTCATTAAGGTTGATATTTTATAATCTTCACATTATTCAAAGGCGCGCATGAAGCGCTTTTTTCTAGTTCTGTAAATTCTTTGTTTTTATATTGTATTATATACATTATATTATACGTAAATAAATAATTACAGCATGTATAAAATTTAATTGAATAATTATTCTCGTTGCTTGAAATTTTAGAAATTAAGAAATTTTGGAAAATAATACTTGCTGAAGACAGCAACTTTGACTGAAAACAATTGCTTGTCGTTGTGCAATAACTCAAACACATGGACCTCAGTTTGTCATTATGGGATATAAAAAATGTCATTTTTAATTTTGCAACATTTGTGGAGAAAAAAGAGGAGGTAGGACAGAATTAAAAAAAATCAAAAATCAACTTAAATTCGCCGTATCAATGAAGGATTAGAAATTTATATTTTTATAAAGAAATGTTTCTCTTCTTCCGGTTTTTAATGTCCAGATGACGTCATCGGTGAAATATTTTCAACTATTTGTTATCACAGTAGAAGAAGACACTGTGGTGCCTTACATCATTTTTTTCATACTTAGTCAGAGACACTATCGTGTCTCCTGATAAAGTTTCAAAATATCATATTTTCAAAATTTCATTTTGTAAAAATATTTCAACAATCGTTTAAATACATATTTACAATTTTGTCAAAGTTCTAAAATTTATTAATTTTTTCAAATCTTCAAAATTTTCAAAATTTTTTTTTAATTTATCATAATTTGTTCTCTGAATGACAGAAATTTTAATTGATCGTATTCAGTTTTGATATAATATAATAACATAAGCTTCCATATTCGAACATATACGCATATTTTATGTCATGCTTTTCAGTTTTACTGAATTTAATATGGATATTTCCCAAGAAATAAAAGTCCAATTTAAGTTAACTCATTCATTTCTCTATTTATTTTTCTTACGAGTCCATCCAATGATGTTAAAAAACGTTTTATCAGTCTATTTTAAATTTTATTTAAGGATGTTTTGGAAGTGAGATTAACAACTAATGTACAATGAAAATTTTGTAAGTTTTGTTTTTATCCATCTTTAAATAGCAATAAATATTTTGTTTAACTAATAATTAAATAATGTTTTACAATTAGTAAACCAGGAAAGTAAGGTTCTTAAATTACTAATGTGCCATCTATGAAACCAAGAAGTAAAACTTCAATGCAACATTTAAAATTTTCCATATGTTTTCAAATCAAATGTTGCCGAAGGAGACATAAATTTGATAATCACAGCTGATTTTGAAATTCAATTATTGTTTTCTTTTGCATGAAAGCGTTAAAGAAAATATAAATATGAAATAATTAAAAACAGCCATCTGACTTTCACTATCAGAACTAAATTGTTTCTGTTAAAACAATTTGTTATGTTATTTTAATATTAATATTATCTATTGAATTGTTGTCACCTGGTTATTGGATCTTATTTATCAGTTTAACAGTTTTTAATAGTGATATCCTATCATCATGTCCAACAAAAATTCCTTGAAATCTCTCAAAACACCTAAGTGCGCCGGATGCGGACAAGCTGATTGAGATGATGTCTTCAATCAAAAAAGACTCTAAGGAGGAACTGAAGGATGAAGCAATAACGCCACTTTCAATGATTCAAAAACTTTTGTCAACTAACAACATTAACGAAAACTTCCTGGAAAACGTTTTCAACAAATTGAAAAAGTATGCAGCTACCTTGGAAAAATCGCAGATTGAGGAGGTCTCCCGTGTGGGGAGAAACCCGAGGGCACGCCAGATTCGGATTTGCTTCATTAAAAAAACTTTCAAAATCGCCACCTTCAGCCTGATAGATCCAGGCACCCTGCGGATGAGGCTTATGTGTCAAGTACATCTCGGATTTTTTCCGAGATTTGTTAATTTCTGGTCTTTTTTTCGAATGCATTTTGGAGTACGAAAAAAATTATTCGTATTGCACACTCAACGGGTGTGAAAAATGTGTATTCAGTGATCAACTTTAACATTTACTCCACTACTTATAGAAAGAGGGTTACGGCGACATAACACGGCAACAAACCAAGCAGATATAAATTGGAAGGTCATATTGATCGGTCAACTCAGTTATCGAATTGATATCAGTATTGTGCAGTGCTGAGAATATAAGAAAGACAACTTAATTTTTTTGAAGGATGGCTTAGGCATAAACCGTCGCCTGTGCAAAAAAACTAATACCTTCTTCACTCGTGTTGAAAATGATAATTTTCCGCACTAATGTTCGGAACTAAACAATTTAATTCTTTAATTTTTATCAGCATTAGTCAAATGCTGAAAACCAATATTTTTCTAACATCAGTCATTATTATAGCCCAATAAAATATGTTACTCAAGTTGGAAGTAAAGATTTTCAGTCCAAATAATATTACCATCTTCTACCATTCTTCAAATTTAACTTGTTAAAATAAAAATAAAACTACAAATTGCTTTAATTTCCAATTATCGGAAAAAGATCATCTGTTTTAAAAGAAGAATAAAATATTACCTGTGATCAGCTCCTCTACTTTTTTCTACCAAGGCAGCAATCAGAGTTATCATCTTATCCAGAGAAGCTGGCCTAAGTTTCTCTGTCGAAATAGCAATCACCTCTTCTTCCTCTTCTTCTTCGCTCACTGCATCGATGAGTTCGTGTGTTTTGTGGCCCAAGTAAAAGTTGACCATCGTTGAGATCGCCTGTACTTGAATCAGGAACAACGTTTCCTCTTCCCCCATCTTACTGAACTCGTACAAAAAGACAAAATACTCGGTCAGATGCTTCAGATGTTGCTTAGCATGTTCCATGAGCGACAGCAACATTCTCACAAACTTTGTGACACAGGACTGAGTTCCAACTGTACTCAGGTCCCCATCATTTTCGCACAGCAAGTACAATGAAGCCTGCGAAGGCCTGAGTTTTTGGATTACGTGGATGCACAGTCGCTGAAACATCTGGCGAACCATCTGGTTCGGACATTTGACAAGAATCTGGATCGGCCACCAGGAGTCACCGGCCATGCGCTCCAAAAACCTAGCACAAGCGCTTAGAGACACGTTAAACTGTTTCGTCAGGAGTTCCACCCACTGAACCATTGTTGGCTTCTCTTTGGCGTGTATAAAAGTCTCCATAAAGAACGAGGTGGATAATTCAGCAGACAGCTCTGTGATTTCCGGTTGCATTGTAAACAACGTCTGCGGAATGTAACCGCAAATCTGCCACATGAAGCTAAAATACGTGTGCTCAAAGATGTTCTTATCCTGAAGGAAGTGCATGTTATCCTGCCAAATCCAGTCCTCTAGTTCCTTGTTAAGTTCTAAGGGCGGGCAGTTATTAATCACGCCTTTTGCTGGCGGCCGAGGTTTGTCCTCCGTGGATACAGTTGCCTCTTCCTCCGGGCCGTTTGGATTCTCACACCATTCGTAGAACAGCATGTAAGCCGAGTTGGTCTTCTCAAAACTGAAGTCCATGAACTTGTCGGTGACAGAATCGTAAGTCTTGCTGGTCATCTCGCCTCCGAAACATTCCGCCGCAATCTGATTGGGATCGAAGGGTTTAACTTCGGCGTCGTTAAATAGAAGCCATTTGTCCTTGTTGGGCGACGTTCTGTCCCGAATGAAGCTGTAATAGTGGCCGCCGTCAGCATTCCCAGTGTGAACAGTGACACCTATGAGCTCATACTGGTAGTGTTCCATTTCTTCCTTTTCTTCTTCTTTCTCGTTGTCTCCGTCTTCTTTCTTACTGGTCTCACCCTGATAGTGTTGAGGGATGAGTTTCTTTTCAACGTATCCAGACATGTCTAATCGGAGAGGAAAACTAAAGTGGGTATTGACTTTTTCCTTCAGCATCGTTCCCATGTTAAAAGTATACCTCATTGTGTTGAAACACAAGATGTATGGAAGTTTTTTGAAACAGGCACGTTTCTCTGCTCTGACTTTCTTCCCGCATTGAGAGCAGGTGTACATGTTGTCCCCCTCAAGTGTATCCTTCACCGTGACTTCATCAAGACTCTCGTACAAATTCCTCATGTCTGCGACCTGACACCGAACCGTATAAAATTCCTCCAAGGTTCTGCTGACATGCTCGCAATCGAGGGAAACCACGTTGTTTGACGTGACACCACAGAACAGAGTTTTAACTAGGTGCTTCAAGTCGCTTGTCATCTCCTCAAGTTTGGACACCAGATCGATGAAAAATTCTGCCATGTCTTTTTGTTCGCCAGTGTTCAGGGGTTCATGGTTCATTGTGTAAACTCGGCAGAAACTTCGCGGATTGTAGGCCTTCCTTTCGGATTCCAGAAGATAGGCGAACATCCTCTGCAATTCTCTCAGCGTCAGCTGGTGTTTGTTCGCTCGGTTGCAGTCAGCGCCAAGAATGGACACTCGCGCCTGGGGCATCATGTAGAGGTGTTGCATACAGCTGGCCATATAACAGGTTGCTCCGAGATTTGTGAGACCAACGTACCCGCAGTCGGATCTGCCATCTTCGTGCGGCCAATAATCCCAGGGATAGGGTGAGTGCGGACCTGGGCGATGTTGAGCCAACAGCTTTTCATGCAAAATTCTGTAGTTTGACGGCGTAAACTTAACAAGCTCGACAAGCAGGTCGAAGGCCGCAGACCTTGAAACTTGACTTTTGCATTTTGGCATGTGTTTGGCGCAAGGATTCGGTAATGCAAAAAGAAAGTCAAAGACGCTTTCCAATAAATTCTGCCCGATCTTGCTATCTTTGCACTGTGGATTGTGTGCCATAATGTTGCAGACAAGATTGAGAAGACCGACGAGACTGTCGTCTTCAACTGTACTGTGCCTAGTTTCCAGAAACTCCCGGTTCAAAATCGAGTCGATCACACGCACTGCGAGAGCTTCTAAATCAACCGCTGGTGCCTGGTCAGAGTTCGATTTTTTAATCGCATCTTCTGGAAGAGAATCTACTAACCGACAAACCAGCCAGAAATAATCCCGACAAGCAGGTCCGTATGGTTCTTTTCCTTCATCGAGCGCCGAGTGCAAATGAATAGGCAGATCTAATTTTCGACATGATGGCTGCATGGCTTCGGCAATGCTCAGATACTCCAGAAGAATGTTCAACATCGGCACAATGTACGAGGTTGAATTGTCCGGATCATTTTGGTCAGCACTGCCCAGACACAGCCTGTACAAAGCCGTGCAAACTTCTCTTCTCACAGCGGGCTCGGGATCTTCCAGTACTATCCTTCGAAGCCAAGTTCCACCGAAGGGTTCTGAAGATGAGAAAAGGTACTGGCCTATTTCAGAATCGCTGTGAACCCAACAAACGAGCAATGCCATCGCGTAGTGTATCACTTGGGCACGGCCGAACAGTCCTGTTTTGTAGTGGTTTGGATCGCGAGGAAGCGAGGCTTCCTCGAGGATAGCAGTTATTCTTGAGAGCACTGTATCGATGCTCATTATTGAGAGCATCTCTTTGCTGAGTTTGTGTGGCTGAAACTTT
The DNA here is from genome assembly GCA_030523145.1 of Trissolcus brochymenae. Taxonomy (NCBI): domain Eukaryota; kingdom Metazoa; phylum Arthropoda; class Insecta; order Hymenoptera; family Scelionidae; genus Trissolcus; species Trissolcus brochymenae. The sequence continues at coordinate 15,178 of JAQQRF010000535.1, forward strand.
TCATTCTTTGTTCGTTTGCGATTGTCTTTTATCATTCCGAAGTGGCACAGTTGTTTAAGAAGCGATGCCAGACAATCTTGTTGCCACTCACTACCTTCTCCATGCTCTAAGCAACCTGTGAAAAACCAGACGAAATATAATGATAATACATCTTGAATTCATAATCAATTTCCATCATTTGAAATACTTAGTTAAAATACTAACCTGACATAAAAATATCAAACAAGTGCCTCAATCCACCTCTTTGTACAAACAAAGTCGACCATTCGGGTTCTCTCTTTTCTTTTTCCTCCTTTTCTTCTCCCTCCATCACTGCATCTCCACTGCCCTCTTCTTTAGTTGAACTCGCTTTCATGTACTCTCCTGGAGCTCTCTTACTTAACGATTCAATAATATATAAAGAATACATTAGTTTTTGCGGATTGGCAGGGTCAAATAGTTTCGCCATTGAGTTTTCATTGAGCTGCTGGAAGCCCTGCAATAGAGTTGGACTTGTCGGCAAAAGTGTAAGGGTATCCCAAACTCTTCTCGAGAGCACTTGTGCTTTTGTGTGCGGAATCTCTCGTCCTCCTTTGCCGACGATCTTCATTTCGCTGAGTGTTCTCATCAGAGTAAAAAGCTGGTCAAAGTATTGCGGTCTAAGAAGTAGAAGAGTTGGAAGGGATTCTTTGGGCGGGGGTGGCAGTAAAGAGGGGCAGTCAGAGTCCTTTTTTCGGAGTCCTCCAGATCTTGCTGCACCAAAAGAAATGAACACAAGTTGGCCGTCCTTAAAGCCGACCTCTTGAAGTGACTTTTCGTCAAAATCTATTGTCAGTTCCTGGCCCTGAGTTATCATTCTAATAGGACCGTCTGAAAGCAGGGAACCCAATACTGAATTTCCGGAATTAGCAGCAACCTGTTTCACTTGATTTTTATCCTGATTTTGTTGCATATCGTCCCACCACTTTGCCACCTCTGCTCGTAAATCGGCTACGAAGTCAGTACTAAGAAGAGTAAAAGTCTTTTTCTCTGTAATTCCTGCCGGCTGTACGACTACCCGCAACTGTTGCCCTCTGTCTGCAGAATTCATCGGCACATAATTTCCAACTCCTTTTCCTTCAAGTGCCCACCTTCTTAGATGATAAGCATACTTTTTTCTAAAAGCCTCAAGGTGCGTTCGTAATAACAACAGCGCTCTCTGTATGCATCTTAAACTAGCCTCCTCGTTTGTCCGTAGGTCTGCACTTGCTGCCTCCAAATGCGTCATGCACTGAGAAACAAACTCAGCTTCTTGCGTCAGCTGCCTGGACATATAATAGTTGTTTAAGTACTGAATTGCAGCCATGCTCACATCCGTACTTTTTGCTCTGAGAGCAATCTTCCAGAGAAAATCCATGCCAATGGAATCAACGTCTCGGACAGGTCTGTCTAGATGCACAGCTGCGAGGCGAGCCAAATTGCAAAGTTGTTGGAAAAGACTCAGTCCTGTCATGCTGATTGTTTCTGGAGGCAGGCTTGGAAGCTTTCGCATGCATAGGTGTTTTAGAGTGTCCATTCCCAAGGCATGTTGTTCTGTGGATTTAGCTTGAGCGAGGAGCCAGCTGAAAAGCTCATCGGCGCACATTGGATCTTGTGCTAAACATTGCCAAAGGGTATCCACTTGTTCCAAACTCAACCTAAAGAAGAAAACAAACATTGATTATATTTTATACAAATGCAATTTTGTTTGATCAAGTCTCAATAAAAGTTTACCTGAAACCATCGGGTGACCCGAGTGGCGAAAATATCGAAGATAAAAATTGCAGTCGCACTTGCACTTCAGTTTGGTGGGAATACAATCCGTTTCTTGTGTTTCCAAGTGTATAAGTTTTCAAGTTGTTAAAAAAGTGTTTCATCATTCCACGTTCACGATCTGCCCAAGTTGTGATCGCATGAGTGTCCATCACACCAAACTGTTGGAAACTCGCTAACAATTTGGGCAAGAGCCGCAGCGACACGACTACCGACTTGTTATTCGCCAAATTTTCCAGACACCCTTCGATGAATTTCATCGGGATCAATCGGTCGATGTTGAAACACAAAAGATTGCAAAGTGCTTTCTCAGCTTCAATCGCCAATCCCTCGCCTAGCTGGGTGATTTTGTCGTCTTGGAGAAGGTCCCAAAGCAGCGTGTTGCCAGGTTTGCAAACCTGTTCTAGATTGAACTGAGCTCCTAATCTCGCAACTGATTGCGTTCGATTCAGAGGTTGGCGACAGATAGCTCGACCAACGCTGAGAGCCGGATGGGGATGGTAGGCCTTCATTTGTTGAATTGCTGTCAAGTGGCGAGCAGCGAGTTCGGCAAGCTCCACTTCGCAGCCGCTTTCTTCGCCTTCAAAATCCGCCATGTTTTTCTCGCTTTTGTTGGACATCCGAGAGGAATACGAGCCTTCGTCGTCAGAGAGTAAATCATCGATAACAGTGGCGTGAAAACTCGAACAGTTAGTATGCACAAGCGTGGCTAAATCAGTAAAAACTGGACCACCTTCTTCAGCTGCGACTACTCCCACGATATCGTCACTATCGTCATCATGGGAACTATCCATCGATTCGGTCCCATGAACAAGTGACATATACTTTTTTCTACCTACATCCAAATCCCGTTTTTTCAAAACTTCAGCAAAGGAGCGCCCTTTACAGCGCTCTTTGCGACTGGAACATTCTGGGTGTTCGGTCATAACTTCCAGCAACATTTCAGAATTCGCAGGATCTTTGGATTTGTCACTGCTGGCACCCTCCTCTCCACCAGAATTGGAGGTCGGTTGAATGGCTGAATCGGACTGAGGCTGTACTGAATTGACATTGGAGTCAATGTTTGTGGTTGCTCGCTTCTGAGGTCGTTTACGTTTACGGAAAAATTTCCGTTTGCGCTTTTTACGCCGCTCGTAAATAACGTTCGTGTCTTCGGTATTAGACTTTTCTGTGTCTGCCTCAGCGTCGGAGCTGCTTTGTTTTGCGATTATTGATTTCATTTTTTGAATCCAATAGTCCTTCTCATAAGGAAGAGGCTCAACCAGGTCCTTAACTGAGGATGAGTCGCCACTTTTGTTGAATTCAACAACTGAAAATTTGAAAAGTATAATTAGATATAACCATATGAATTAACAACAAAAACAATGAAAAGAACAAATAAACCATAATTACCAGTTTTGCCCCTCGCCTGCTTCCTAGGAGACGGACCCTCTGATAAGGCAGGACTCGTGGGGGCCTCCTCTTCATCCGGACTGCTTGCTTCTAATCCACTTGGATCACTAGTCGTTGTTCCATCTCGATCTGTCGGTAAACGCAATCCATCTCGATTTCCCAGGCCCATAGAATTCGCATAACTCGAGCTGCTTGACATCCAAATGAACTTAAGTAGTGCCGAAACCAAAAACAAACTCTGCTCCGTATGATCTTTAGGCTCCAACTTTCCAAGTAAAGCGTACAGATGCATCACAGGATTTGGTGCCAGATGCTTAACCAGAGGAGCGAGAAGATCGTACACAGGCCGGGCACAATGCTTGAGCTGTGCAGCTTGCCATATCGTGTCCATATCGGTGGATGAAATACGGCCTTCCATCGCTAGGAAACTAAGAAGAATGTGACACTGTTTTATGACTTCGACATGGAGATTCGGACCAAAAATGTGCGCGATGATGTTGTTCTCTGTAAGCCATGTGGCTAAAGCGTGGCCCACTTGCTCGATCTCCGCCACTGTTTCGCTGTTACAAAGTTCATTGAACGCAGTTATGTGGGCATTTATCTGGGCGATCCCTGCTAATCGCATGGTCAACGTCGTACTGGTGAAATACTTGAATGCTAGATCGAGACCATCACGGTCGAACGTTGGCAACACTGTGTCTATCGGGTCCTTAACGGCACTCCACATAAAATCTGCAAAATCATTTTCATTAGTGCTATTAAAAATCAATTGCTTAATTTCAATACAACTTTTGTCGATGTATATATTTTTTATATACAAACCTGCCATTGTCCTGACCGTTGGTGTACGTAACTCCTTATCAGAAAGACGGCACATGTATTTCATGACCTGACTGCGCAGTGGTATAAATAACTGAACAACGCTACTATAGTTTAGCCATAATTTAATATTGCAAATCACAGCAACCATAGAATGAGCTAGGCCGACTGGCAATGTTTCTTCTAAATCGAAACAGGATGACATCAAATTGAATCCGCCCTGGTGACAAAACGTCGATACCGCGCGAATTAGCGGAGCTGGAACTTCTGGATCGTGCGACTCACAATAGCCTCCTTCATCCTACAATCAGATACTCAATTAGAACAAGAAACAACGTAAAGTCTATATTAAATATATATATATATATTAATTGTATATAAGATCCAATTAGTTTCGAATTAGCAGTTTAATCTTTAATCACGCATATGAGTGTGGCAGACCCAGAAGGTTTTATCAATCAATATTTACTAATTGACGATCTTTGTGTTAAAGTTTCTAAGCTTTAGAAAAAATAGTTTGAAATGTCTAATAATAATTTATTGTGTATTAACGTTATATTATCTACTTCTTGCACGTAATAATTAGCATGATCTAATTTGGTATATTTCTCCATTATAAATCATTTTAATGGTTTCAATCTAACATCCAACCGTTCTTTTGAAAATGTGAAAAAAAACTATCAGTGTTTTATGAAATTTTATAAGAAAAAATAGCATCTAATAAGATGAACAGATATCTATTTATGTTACATAGTAAATTATTAAACTATACTTTTTTCTGAAAGAACATTATCTTTTCTCTTTTACAAACTACTACATTGAAAATTGCTCAAATGCAATTGAGATGCAACAAGATTACTTTTTCGTCAGACTATTATTTACATTATTCAAATAGCATCTGGAAGCGTTATCAAATTGTAAATTTTTGTTAAATTTTTTATCTCATTGTTTATATTATTTGTTATGCATCAAAATAAGTTCTCACGATATTTGAAAAACAATTAGAAAATAAAAAGTTTGAAATTTGTTCAAAATGTTCACTGTCTATAGATTTCAGAATCCTTACTTTTGCAGGAGTCAGTGGGTTTACAGCACCACTATGTTTGATCGCAATGTAAAGAGGAAAATTGAGTAAGAAAATTTTGGAAAAAAGGTGAAAGAGCTTCTCGCGATCCTGATTGGTCCACTCTGATGTGGCTTCCTTTTCTTCATTGTCTACTTTTTCTTTCGTTTCCTTTTCTTCCTTACTCTCGTTCTCATTTTCATTCGGCTTTTTGTCATCTGCATCTTTAGATTCTTCAGTATTGTTGCTGCTATTGTCATTTTTCTGGATTGCTTGTAACTGCTGTAGAGTCGTCACAACAATACTTTGAATCAGCCTTGTAAATCGATCAAAATTCTTGATCTCGCGGTAACAGCACATGCATTGCCTGTAAGTTCAATAAGTTTTATTACCAACCCTATTTTTAATCGTGGAAAATCATTATATATTCGTTTAATGCTATTTAAAAAAGTACCTCTGGACCCACTGATTGACATAATGAAGTATTGTATCCACATCCTTAACAGAGATAACGGCTGCATCTTCATTTTCGCTTGAGGATCGATCATCAACTAAAAACGTCAATAATTCATTGATCAATCAAATAAACTTAAATTTAACTGAAATAACTAACAATTTAAAAACAAAGTACCCCACATAAAGTTCGTTGAAAGTTTAAATAATACATTGAGCTTGACAATACGAGTTGTTTTAGTACCCCAAAATAAATATTGGAAAACCTTATTTGGAAGGAAAAATATATCAGAATGTAGTCAAACGGATATAGGTAATAAAACGACAACGAACTCTAGCAGGGAGGGGGATCAAAAATAAACCATCTCACAAAATCAATTTGTTCTCATGTCATGTAAATATAACCCTCAAAAAGAAAAAAAAACACCATTCAAAATTTCTGGCGCAGAAATGATGTCGCCTGAGTCTGTTGAAAATTATTATAGAGCCATCAGACGAAAATCCTTCAGAGTCATGTAATTCGTCTATAAATGCACCCCAGAAACAAAGGTTAACGACCCATCCGACTGCAACCATGCTCCTATTCATCGTTTGCAAACATCCTAAAATCTTTTGAAAATAACCTCACAAAACTGCATTCAAAGTTCTAAAATTTCATCTCGGTTCAAAATGTTTCTTAACGGAGGAAAATAATGTTAGAAAGTTTCACAATTACAAAAAAAAAGAGATGATAAAAATTTGTACTGGAGATTGCAGACAATGCAATCCAGTGCTCATAGACAGTTAGAATCAAGACCGAGAGTCAATAAGGCAGCTGAAGCACGAGGTGGTACGAACAATGACAAGGAAGATGAATCGCGGATACTTACAGGATAGCAAGAGGTCGTGGAAATCCGCGCAAACATCACACATGATTCTGAGAATGCGCCTGACGAGAGGCCCGGGTTACGCGCGGCTCATCACTTGTCGTCGTGAATCCACGCCCAAGCGTCTCTTCGATGTCTTTTAAGCTTTTGTATCGGGTACGACGACGTGCCACCGAGCATTCAGTCCTCGGCCGCCATCGAGCACCATGTTGATACACTGATAATACGAAATATGTCAGCACTCCAGCCAGCTTTTTCAAACTTCGTTTACAATGAATGAAATTACCAAGTGTTCCACATCATTCCTAACCTCGTCTGTCCTTGTTTCACATCCATGAAAATCAACTCTATGGAAAAAGCGGTTTATTTCAAGGTGCTAACACCAGACGGTGCTAGTTTTGAAGATGATCAGAGTTTGAATTCGCACTATTCGCAATCACAAACGACAGTAGCGACGTGCGGTGGCAAGTGGAATTAACTTAACGTATTTATTCGAATTACAATTATGTGATTTCATAAAAAAAGGGTTTTTAGTCATTTTAAATTACTTTAAACATTTATATACTCTAGATTTTAAACTCTATATATTCACAGATGATTAAAACATATAAATAAATAAAAATGAACCAAAATAACCCAAGTAAAATGCTATTATTACATGTCTTTGAAATAAATATCTCTTATAAAAAATGTTTACCAAATTTCAAAGGACAAAAAATAGAGTTAGAATACAGTTGTTTTAACAGTATTTAAATTGATCGATTGTGTGGCTGTAAAATTTGTGTGTAATATTGCATAATTTTGATTGAAATGAAAATTGAAAAATGTCATTGTTCAGTTTCAGCACAAACCCAATTTGGATACTTTTACAAGTTTTATATCGTTGGTAAACATAAATTATATTTTTTCTGGTAAATCATTTTATTAAAAGTTCACGATAAATAAGCATTTTTTAATTAAACATTAAATTAAATGCAGCATAATATCTTTCAGGGCTTATTCTTTCTTCTATTCCCATCATTTGCGTTCAGCGCAGAACAGCAACAATTGTTGCTCACAAAAATACATAATTTTTCTATTTTAATTGTGAAGAGTAATCTATCGGTACAACGAGGAACTAAAACGTTCGACCGCTTAATTCTAGAGTCCTGTTGCGCCGACTAGTTACCATACGATATGGACCACTTTTAATATACATCGCTATAGTGAGTTTGCCCCCAACAATGCAAAGTAATTTTTAATCGTGAGAGCAACGTCTTGTTTGAAAGGGAAAAACTCGCACGACGCTGCATGACTCACTGGTCATTAACGTTAATGTTTTTCACCGCGTGCACTATGATCTACAGATGAAATCCCGACAGTTATTCAAGAACGCCATTTTATTTCGTCCTTAAGCAATACAAAAAAACTTGACAAGAAAGAGGCGTACAGTGTTACTGTGGATTTTTGGTTCGATTGCATAGCGAATATGAAAAGTTTTCAATTTGTCGCAGGCATTGTTGTGCTGCAAGTCATTGTTTACGTGCCAATCACGTCCTGCAAACATGTTGAATGTAAGATTGATATATCTCATAACCTCAAAATAGAATCATATTGCAAACACCTTTTGTTTGGAAGTTTGACAGTTGACGCAAAAGCATAAATTCTTGTTTTCATGTTCATCAACAAACTCATTTGCTTGGGTGACTGAAAGACGAATGACAATTTGGTTGTGTAACAATTTTAATAACGAAATTTATCTATTTTTTGCAGATAATTTAACAACGAATTTATGTAACCCGTTGAAGAAAATATATACGATACCGCATAAGCTAAGCGACGAGACGCCAGTGATTATAGTAAATTCTCATAACAAATTTTTAAAGTGGCCCACAAACCCGTCGGATTATTGTGACTTTGTCATCGAGACTAAAGATAAACGAAATGGCATTTTTGCTGTTATTCAAAGCATCTCATTTAGGAATACAAGTACCTATGGCACATGCACAGATTCAATCACGGTAAGGACTAATAATGTTTCAATTAATTTGATTTTGATTGATAATATTAAATTAAATTTTCTTGTTCATGCAAAATTAAACAAAAATCTAAAGTCAGTAATTTATTTAGTTATTCAACATCTTTAGTTTGACATTAAAGCTTTGTTCAAGTTGTCATGCCGATTTTAGTTGACAACTAGAATAATAAAAAATTTTGTTTATCATTTGAATTGACGTTTACAGTTCATGCGAAATGACCGTCACAAGTCTATTTTGTGTGGCGAATATCATCGACGTACGCACATGTTGTACCAAAAAGATTCTCCTTTGAAAGGTAGCAGATTTTACAGTGAATACAGTCCACGTGAACAAATTCGAACGATCGTTGAAATTTCTTCAGAAGAGCTACGTTCAGACTTCGCAATAGGTTTTTCCATTGCCTACACTTTATACAAAGGTAAATTTTCTTTTTTCAAGGAGAAATTTAAAATAATACCAAATGAACGATTTTTACTGACTCACTTACATTTTCAGATTGCAACAAAACGGATCCCAAACGTTACCAGCGCGTGGTACGCGATCTGAATATTTGCATTCCGAAGGAATATTTTTGTGATGGTGTGTATAATTGTGGGGGGATGGATTACTGCCTGGACGAAGAATCTTGTGAGACACCAATTGATGTCATAAGCGATGAAACAGGCACCAAAGTTACGGTTGCGGTAGTGACTACGATCCTACAGTGTTTCGTCATTTTTATTGTATGTCTGTGGATTTGTCGGAGACAAAAGAAACTGTGTTGGTCTTCGGACTGTGCTGGACCAACAGTTGAACGTAATGCTCCAGCGCTCTCACTCGATATTGATCACCGAAGTCAGAGCCATACCGTATCCTCAGCGCCTATGCTCGAAGAAGTCATGTTAAATGCTGTCCAAGATAAGGATCTGCCACCTAGTTACGATTCTCTCTTCCCTGACAACGCAAATCTCTCCGATCCATAAAAAATGTTGTGGTCGTGGATGTTGCGTTTTTATTTACTTTTATCTAATGTTTTAATTAGATAATTTTTCTTTATGATAAGCTTTCTCAATGAACAAAGCGGTGAGGATCCTGTGAACCTGTGACAACTAGGCAAGTCCTGTCAGAATGTTTAACTTAAACAACTTGATACAAACATAAGAAAGCTTATAATGATATAAAATTATGGAGAATTATCCATACCTGTCACCGTCCTGTCAGGATCTCTTTTCCGTTCTTCCGTTAATTGTGTATGACCTCTGTATGATACTTTAAGAGCGGCAAATTTATTTTAAGTTAAACTCAAGATTGACTTTTCGGAAAAATGTAATAATTGATTTTTATATATGAGTTGTGTTTTCTATACTGAAAATCATATTTTTAAAACGTATATTTATATTATTTATTGAATTTTAAGCAAATCTATTGTAATTCTACTGGCAACTGATTTGCATTGTTAGTATTAAATGGTTCATTCAAGTCACAATTTTACATCTTCTCACCTGTTTTAAGACTATATATTTTAATTGTTTTTTTTTGTACTATAAATACTTCATATCTATATAATGAAACAATGTTGATTGCCACTATGATTAAAATTAAGATTAAAATTATGATATACTCATAATTGTAATGAAATCGTGCAACTTTTACTGGTGATTTAAAAATGTAAATACTAATGTTAATAGTTTTCAGCACACGAAACAAATTTTATCAAACAAAAGATATAACATGAGTATTTGGAGTCTTTCATGAAACCAGGTATTAAACAAATTAAATTGTAATCAACTCAGGTTCAATAAAATTATATGTATTATAATTAGAACCTAGACACAAATACTGATGTTAATAATTGGAAAATTGATGCTACATTGTCACAAAAGAAAGTGAAACGACATTTCTTATATGTACACATCACTCTATCTATTCATGTCCCTGACAATTTTTTTAACGAACTTTCATTCACAAATGTACAGAATGAACAGAAGAAAACCCCGTTAACAAAATGAATGTAGCATTTTTATATTAATAATTTAAACAATGATGAAGATTTTTTGTACGGATTTTTATATGTATATATCGACTGTAAATATAAGTTTATACAAATAATTACAGCATTTATGGTCTCCAAGATATTTACTCCAATAACAGTTTACAATTTTTTGAACAAAAAGAATTGAATATAATCGACATCATTCATAAACTAAAGTTTGTGCTCAGTCTAACTGTAATAATTTGGATAATTTGCATTTTCTTGCGATTGTTGTTGCGATTCGGCGTTTGGTTCAGGTTGCGATTCTGCGTTTGGTTCTGCCTTCGGTTGTGATTCTGGTTCTGGCATCGGTTCTGCTTCCGGTTCTGGCATCGGTTCTGCTTTCGGTTCTTCCATCGGTTCTGCTTCTGGTTCTGCCTTCTGTTCTGATTCTGGTTCTGGCATCGGTTCTGCTTCCGGTTCTGGCATTGGTTCTGCTTTCGGTTCTTCCATCGGTTCTGCTTCTGGTTCAGGCATCGGTTCGGATTTCGGTTCTTCCATCGATTCTGATTCCGGTTCAGGCATCGGTTCTGCTTTCGGTTCTTCCATCGGTTCTGATTCTGATTCTGCCTTCAGTTCTGATTCTGGGGGTGTGTCCTCTTCCATTTCATCACCTCCTTTCATTCCAATTTCTGCCTCGGGCTCGTAATTTTTCATGGCATAACCATAATGATGTCCCAAGAAAGGTAAATGATGCAAGACTCGGTGAAGCTTTTGTCCCAACCAAGTGTGTCCGAATCTCGATAACGAAAGATCTAATCCTGCATTGACGCCAACATTTTTGTGGCTTGTTTTGTGATTTTGACCATAGTATTGTTGCTCATACCCACCGCCTACTCCGAAACTGTGGGCTGTAGTCTTCAAAACAGAACATAGTTTAAACAAATATCGGTGAACATTTTCAATAATTTTTTTTAATTGTTAAATATTTTATATAGAAAAACTTGAAATTTGATTTTTGGATATAAAATGTTATTTACCACAAAAATTGCAACAACTAGTGTTGCTAAATGCAAATATCTTGCCATGATGACTGTTGAAATGAGATAGAACTCAAATTTGATTTCTATAAAAAAACCAAAATTTATTAAATTAATTTAATAGACAATTTGTATTTTATGTCTAATCTATATAACAACTTACTGTGTCTTAAAGCTTACCTCGACCTCAACTAATCAACATTAGAGCAATTACTTGCTATTATATACATGCATTTTTACGATAATTTGACTGTCAGTCCTTCTTCTTTAGGGGCAATAATTACATCATGATAAACACTTCCATTAGCTTGTTAACTTTTCAAACATATTTCCTAGTCTTTCCTTTGTATTGAACATATGATTTTTAATTAAATCTCAAATTTGAATAATTTGTAAGTTTTCAATGTCCTAACTTTATCTTGGTAAATTTTCGAATATGAATATCCACGCACAATTTTCTTTCAATAACTACAAGAAATTAATGCTCTTGTCTTTTCTAAAACTTGTTCTATTTCTTACTTGGATTATTTTCAATTCAATAATAATACCTGTACTGAACTTCAATTTGTTGAATGTTGTCTGTTTTTTGTCTATTACAATAAGAAATTTACAGATTGCTATTTTTTTCTTTTTACAAAAGACGAAAGACGTACTTTGACGACGATCAGAAGAAAAAAATAATGATCAGTTAGCTTAAGATCGAACGAGCTATGAATAATGTATTTTACAACAATGGCAATGAAATAGTGCCAGAAATCGCGCGCCAGCGGCTGCAAACTCTGCGATATTGCACGAAAGTGCAACGACGATAGAAGTTACCTGGATGCCTGTGGCGGATTGCAGACTTCTCAACGGATTTCCATTGCATTATCACTATCGATTGTTTGCAAACGAGCCGTCTTCCGATATAATCCTCATTGCGCCGACGTTTACTCTCTCTTTCTCTAATCAATTTTACATTTCTTCACTGTGTGCCGCAAAACTTGTTAGACATCTCACTACGTACTTTTAATGTTACTTTGAGTTACTTTTTTAACCGCGGATCGGGAATTTTTGTCTGCCTGTCTGAGAGAGAGAGGGCGAGTTGTCGTTACAAAAGCAACGAAATGTTCGATAAGCGTGGATATAGCGTATAGCATCACATGGCTGCGCGCACAAAGGCCTAATTACCCATAAATTCGCTGATTTACGGTCGGTCCAGAAATGTAAATATGAAATATGAAAATGAGGACGGCAGTAATAAAAGTGATGTACGAGGCTCCGTAGGGTCGTTCATGAAGGCGTCCATCATCGGGGTAACAGGCTTCTTTGTCTGCCGTTCGCCATCGAGAGCCATTTTCGCGCTCGCGTCTCGCTTCACTCTGCGCCTCTCTTTTTCATTTTCATACCCTTTTCCGCGATGACTTCGATAAAGATTCATGTGGATCAATATCATTGGATTATTTGTTTCTGACCGTTATCTTGAATTATGACCCCTCGAATCCTGCCTGCGTCTCTTTCAATCCTACATTTTGTCACTCATGCTTGCAGCAGCAAATGCAAATTCAAATTTTTGTTTACAAAACCCAACCGGCCAATTTTCATTCAGACGAAAATCAGACAAATCGATGAGCTTTTCGGCGACGTCTACATTATAAGTTTAATCTACGAAATGAGAGATCCTGTTACACTCCTTTCATATCTTAATGAGCTCTTGTCGTTTAAACTTTGCGCGCGTCTTTCCTACGCCGGCAAAAGGATCTCTCGTAGCGAGTTCAAATCCACCTTAAGCCCTTTAATTAGCAGCTATAATTTACGACAATACAGTAGAGTTCGATAATGCCCTATTGTGGATAATTTACGGTACTAAGTGTTCGCCTCCACTAAATGTTTATCGATGCTGAAAAGGCACGATTTTCTTATATACAGTTCCCAACTAATACTTATTTAGCAAACATTATAAATTGTACGCGTCAAATTTGGATCGATACTTTTTCATCTGCTAAAAGTTGATTAGTTTTCGAAATTGAATCAGACTCTGTTGTTAAGAACTTTTTGTCCAAAGTCAAATGTTGCTTTTTCTTTTTTTTTTCAGGCAGTGACAAGAATTATGGGATATATTTGAAAAAAAGTGTTACCATCATGTGCGCATATTTATTGTTTTAATGGCCACCTGTTGACTGTAACTCAGTTTCTTGGGATAAGACTTTTCAACTTTCTTAAAAATTTCAATGTCAGAGCTTCAGCTACTTTGAAATATACACAATTAAAATGTACTTGTGAACGTTGCATGCAGTGCTTGCCCACGGTGTTTTATAAGGAGCCAAGCACCCACAACTGCCTTAAAAAATTACTCGTTAAACACCATCAAACGATGTAGCGAATTTTCTTAGCAAAACTGGATGATTCACTGGACGGCTTCTTGCTTGGCGAATAAAAATTTGACCCCGTTTGCATGCGCGCATCTGTTGTTTTATCTTACAGTTGTATCTTGATTCATTTCTTATCAATCAAAATTTTTACTTTCATCTTGCTCGTTAATTTTATAATAATAATAATTGGTGACTTGTTTTTAATTGTTGATCACGGTTTAATCAAGTCCAATCTAGATTAATTAACGTAGTTGAGTTCTGGTTGAACCAGATAACATCCGCATTGCCCGAAAAAAGACGAGCGAATGATTTTTACATGACCTTTTTTTTCATCAAATGGAAGGTTCGGTAATGAATGGATTTTAGTAAGAAAACGTGCACACAACAGAAGGCAGTATTGAGAAAGTGGTTCTGAAAACATTATAAAAGTCGAGCCTTTTAATGGCAGAGGGAAGATAGGCTATACATGTTACAACAAAATCGCGATTAAAACGCCGAAGGACTCCTCGATGTAGATCGAAGACCGAAGCACGTTGCAGGGAGAGGTTTGTTCGCGTGGATTTGCATACAATCGACGTTTAACGCTACAACGGCCAGATATCGCGTGCCAAATGAGAGATCGAGCCAACCGGGCTTTGCTTCTCAACCGATTGGACTCACGTCACTGGCAGGACGCGCGTAATGGCTCACATTATTTTTCGCATTTCGCAAAAACTTTCGTATTTTCACTGATTAATTTTTCAACGGATGTTTAAAACAAACGATCACCAGTAAAGTCATTTCAACTGTGAAATTCTTTTCTTGAATACTTTTAAGAAATTTATATTGGTTTTTTTTCAAACGTCAACAGAATTGTAATATAAATGATTTGTAGCATTCGTAACAATTGTAGTTATTCATTATGAATAGAAAAAGCAATATTTTGTTATTATTGAAACGTTTAATACAAATGCTGCACTTGTGTATAAACTTTTCAATTAATTAAAACCACTTGACTATCACATAAATCTCTGATACACCCCTGTGGACGAAAAAGAGAGCAACACAATCAAACTGCACTTTTATTTTTCGAGCTAGATGAGTATATGTGTGAGTGGAGTATATTGATCAGTGTATGCGTTATGTTTACTTATTTATAAAAGTAGCCCAAACATTGGAAACAGCGAGAGCCACCGAAAAAGTATTTGGGATGGAAAGTGCGGGGACAAGGGCATCGAACATCGACGGCGCGCGTCGCGTCATTGCGTGCACGTGCATTGATACCGATATTTATGTCAGCCAGTTAATCATGTCAAAGTCGTTTGATTTGTCGTTGGCTTTTATGGAGGGGAATTAAAACGTTCATTTCGCCACAGACACTCTGCAATAGCAGCAGTTCTGTGTGTGTGAGTTATTCTGTCGGCGCTGCCGTTACAACGGGGGATGATGCAAAAAAAAGAGAGGCCCGCAGAGGGAGAGAGACGCAAACTGCAAGAGAGAACGAGCGAATAATGACAGTATTCGGGCTTTTTGCAAAATTACCGCACGTCATGTCCGGAGATCGAACGGAAAAGGAATAGCCATTTTTATGGGCACATAATTTGAGTTGTTTCCCCATTTTATTTTGACTCATGTCCTTTCTGTTTTCAATTCAAACTCCAATTGATCAAAAGCTAATCTATTTTGTTTGTTTGTTTTTTTTTTCAAATCGACATTGCATAATCAATTTTTTCCAACATTTCCTTTATAATTTATCGGAAATGTATATCAACGACCTGGATGATCTTGCTCATTATGAATTAAAAAATGTATTCACTTTTTTATGATGATTAGCTGACACGAGTTCTCAGCGCAAGTCTGCACTTGGCAGAGCTTGATTTTCCTGAATGCTCCCGTCCACTTTCTCTCTCGTATTCTCTCTATCTTTTGCGTGGTTAATTAATTGACGTTTTCACGCTTTTGTAGACGAAACGTCATCTCTCGCGAAGTTTCAACGCTCGGAGGGTGAAATAATTTGCGAAGAATTGCTTGTGACGAGGGACTTCTCTTGTGCGAAACGAAATTATTTCCGCACGCGTTAGGAGGGAGTGCTTCTTCTTTCTTTTCTTTTTTTGCCAACCGTGTCATGAATTACGATTTAAAATTTATGACTCTCGGCCTGATTACATTGTGATAATTGAACTGTTGTACTGTTTTTTAATTATTGAAAATCTGTCAAAATTGTTTCAGTTCGTTTTCATCACATTCATCATTTTAACCATGAAACATAATCAAAACTTAATAACACGCAACATGTTTACTAACGTTAGTAACATGTTTTTAACGTGCAATGTTGTTTAACATTTTTTATATGAATAACTTTATTACTAAGAAATGTTTTTTTTGCAGGTTGTCTATCTAATTATTACAGGAGATAACTTTTCAAATTTCAAAAAGGTAAGCGAGTCAATTTTTGAGAATGGATCAAAAATTGTTTTTGCAGTTAATAATATATAAAAAATTATTTTTACTGAACATAATTTAGGTCTGACGTCGAAAAATTAATTTTTCAAGACAGAATGTTGATTTTCTATTTTTTTAAGAGAAAAACTTTCATAGTACCGTGGGGATGGGTTCTTTTTAATTTCATCATGAAACCTCTCATAAACAATCTATACAATATATATATTTTACAGATAAATGACAAACCGACAAATAGACTAACAAATTAAAAAATTGATATATTAGTAAGGATAAGGATTTTTGATATTTTAATAGTTTCTCAAGAGGGTTAAGCACTTGTCGAAGAAGAGCATTTAAGTACAATTCAGCAGATATGAGCATATATTTAAATTGTTCCTGTAGATGATGGCTAATATTTTTTATAAATTAAAAAGATTGAAAATAAAAAAAGAGTCCCTCCTTAGAGTTAGGGAGTATGCAATGCGCGAAATAAAAGGAATGCAAAGACGCCGTGAGTTGACGAGGTCGAGCTTTTTGGAGCCTGCCGGCTAGTTCCGGATGAGTTTCCGGTGGTTGATATGTGGGGGCGCAAAAGAAGAGGACGGAGACGCAGCTTCTATCACGTCGGGCGAACGGGCGGACAGCTCCGAGGCGATTTGTCTTTCATTTCGGGCTAATTTATTGCGGCCTGGGTAACTCTGGCGCTATTCTCGACTCCGCGCCATTTGGCCACGCCCCACCCAACTAATGTCCCACATAAAACTTGGTATCAGCGATCCTCAAACGGGGATTTACAATCCCTTCAAGCGGCCGCTGTCACTATAAATTCCGCCGCGCACCGACGTCGATATATCTCGCGCGCGAATACTTCTGTCCCTAATGGACGCTCAATCGACAACAAGAGAACGTCTTCTGATGCAGGCCTACCCGCGACGCCACTCCAACACTGTCAGCAGGCCCGACGTTAACGATGTACTTGAATTCAGCTCTGCTTTTATTTCCAATGTCAGATACACTTCGATCAGATCTATACATTGTACGACGATTTGTTTCACATGTGTTTCCTTTTTTCCGAACCAACAAACGATTTTACGATATTCAATTTAAATTGCAGTACGTGAAAATCAAAATATCAAATAACAAATTTTTGTTGTAATTGAAATTACAATCTAAGGAACGGAAAAGACAAAAATATTGTATCTTTATTGTTTCACCTGTTAGACCTTAAAAAAAAGAACAAACAAACAAAATGACATGAAATCAACCATTTGTTGACATTTGGAAAGTTCAGTATACATGAACTAAGATAATTCGATGAATTTTGTTGTTTGTTGAAGTTTGATAATTACATTTGGATGTTGCCCAAATAAAGTAGATGAACCGGAGCCCCGATTGCGCCGTAAAAAAAACTTGTACGGGATGTGTGTCAGGGGAGACATTAACGACGTATTTGAACCTGCATCCCAATTCGACGAAAAGGATCAGGCGCTTTGATCAATCCTCTGTTGCCGGGTCATTTGTTTTACACGAGATTGAGTCTAAGGCTAACAAATAAGTGCAGTATTCGCTGATAGACAAAAGGGGAAGAAAACAACTTTATCGCGGGTTGATTTTCGTCGAACACTCCAAACGTATATAATTGAACGTTCAATCTTGCAACTTTTTTTTCTCTTACTACATATTGTCAACTTTATAATCTCATTATAACTAAACCATTTTTCATATCCCTTCTACTATTCTACAGTATACAAATATTTGCTGAACATCAGAATTTGTCAGAATACATATATTTTTAGTAAAACCAAACATCTTAAACAAAAAGAATCTGTATACGCTGGAAATTATGTTTAATTGTTCATAAATTAGAATAATTTATAATTAATTTGTACTTTGTTATTTGTTCTCTATAATAAAACTATTATCTTGACTTGTGTTAGCTAATTTTGTTAAGTACATTTTGGAAAACGCATGTTGTTCTCTAGAAGACTTTTAATTTTTTTTTCTTTGAGTGGGGAATTTCTAGAAAAGCGGGTAGAAAACTTTTTCTTGGGGTGAAACGAGAGCGTGTTGAAAAACAGGCCCAAATTAAATAAATAAGATTGAATAAGATAAGCTTTGGATTTGTTTATGGACTTTTCTTTTAATCGGAAGAAAGATTCTTGTTTTGGGGTTTTCCAAAAACTTTTTTATCAAGATTCAATGCAAGCAGATGTTGCATACGTATCAGACTGGATGATACATAAATTAATTACAGTAAGTTTAATGCTTAAATTCAAATACAAATTCCATCGTACCATAAAATTTTTTTTGTGTTATTTATAGTTAAAATATGCAATACAATTTTGTCAAATATGTACCATATATTTGATATATATGCAGCATGTGTTTAATTTTTTCAACAAGCATTATTGTAATCTAAGTTTTGTATGTCACAACAGATTTTAAATCTAGTTTAGAGGTTATTTAAAAATGTATGCATGGAGATGACGTGTGCACATAATAGAAGGATATTTTGTATGACGCGTAGAATGCTAGAGCTATAGTGCTCGTGTTTAGGTAATAGAAGGAAATACGCGTAACTCGTGAGGAATTAGCGTTGAAGGAAGGAAATGCGCAAGGCGAAGGTGCTTGTTTGAGAGCGGCTTAAAGCGTTGAATCATAACGAGGACTTAATACCGCGAGACCGCGACAAGAAGCCTCGAGTTTCATTCGGCTGTGTATGCGAAGCGTTTGTGAAACTGTTGGCATTAGAATTGAGGCTGCTCCATATTCATCGTGTCGTTTAACAATAAAAATTTAGTTTCAAACTCACAAAGCTCTCCGCTTCTTATTTCTCAATTGTAAAGCAATATTACAGCTTGATCCACTCTTTCAGCGCATGGCAAGAAATTTTTTAATTTCACATATGGGGTTGCAACATTTTTTTCCATTTTGTTAGCTTTTCAGCAATATCGAGTGCAAATCCAGCCAATGGGATTAGAAAGCTTCGACTGGCTGATCCGAGCCACAGCAAGACTAGTTAAGTCTTCGGAGATTTCTAATCAAGCTGATTACATTCAGGGTATTCGTTTATACGCTCTTGCCGTGCATTTCTGTATGGATTTTAATACTCATGACAACGAAGAGATAATTGCCGCGTTGCTATTAACGTTACATTAGGAAACATCTTATTACCTTCAAGGCGTTATTGCGCTCCTAATTACATGCGCATCTTTTTGTCCTTCTCTTATTAGCAAACACAAAACGAGCTGGGAAATCTTTTTAATACACTCAAAACTGCCAGTTTCAATAATTTTTACTTTACTCATTTAATACATTCTAGAATGCACTCATATAATTTTTTTAATAATAAAATTCTGGATGCTCCTAGTTTAGGAACGTCACAGAGTAATTGGTTTAGAATTTTAGGTGTTTGCAATTAACAGAACGAGTGCCTATGCAGCATTCAATACTCAATCGCCACGCCCTACTTTTGGAAACATATGGACAGTGAATCGGACAAATCGCAATCTAGCCTGTTCTTCCCCTTGCTGAATACTCTTATTATAACAATTATTAATCTGATCCTAATTGCATCTGCTCATAGCTTCGATATAATAGTTGATATTGTAGACTATCAAGTGAAACAATAATGTTTGTGTGAACAGCTTCATTGGTTCCAAACAGATTTTCAAACATTCAAATTGAATATTGTATAGTCTATATATTGAGACAAATTTATTCTATACAAAACAATCGTAAATCTCAATTTGTAACATTCTCAAAATGTTACTTGTACAGATAGAAAAATTGATTTAGCATCAATTTAGACATCTTGGTAAGATTTACTTTTGATGACTGCAAGAAATTAAATATACTATTATCACTTTTAATTCCTATTATAGTCAGAAAGATTATATCAAGTTGTAAAATGAAAAAGGAAAGAATATAAAACAATTTTCAAAAATGTTAAACATGTAAAATAAAACAAGAAAACCATTTCCAAAAGTGTGTTCTTGAATTTAGTTGACATTAATATTAATGGAACCAAATTGTCCAATCAGAATATGTTTTTCTCAATAAATTCAAAGCGTATCTTTCATAATATCATTTTAAAGCTTGATCAAATTCGCAAACTCTTTTTGCGATCATAAGTTAGGCTAAGCATTACAAACGATGAGCGAATATTGGTTATGCAATTTGGCCTTCAATAAATGCAAATGATATTCCTGGCTGGATAGCACCGGGTACGGGCCGACCATACGTCCATCCCTTTATAGGCCACGAAGTCTATTGCCGCGCAGTGGAGAGTCATTGCAGTTACCTGGCGACTCGCTCGCTTCCGCGTGTTGTTTTAGTTGTTAATGGTTAATTGCATTACCAATAACAGATAATGCAGCGATCAATGATTTAAGAGGCGGCATCTCTTTCTACAGGAGCAACTACGTTAGCTACCAAACCCTTTAATTTAAACACTCCCACTAGGCTCGCGACAGATTATCCTAGCAGTAATTGGCTTGGATTTCTAAATCGCCTGGATGCGAGTTCACAGCTGGAGAATGCGTCCACTTCCATGATTTCAACTGTTACGCATGTTTTCATCGATTATGTAACGCGAATGTACAGCTCTAAACAACAAATTTGGAAACAAAATACTAGCTCTTGAAACAAGTAGTATTTCAAGATCATGTCAAGGTCAATAATGAAATCGTAAAAATGATTTGCAAATAATAAGAGATTTGCTTACGTTTTTCGTACATTTGAAAGCGCAGGACATGTAAAATGTAAACAAGTTGTTATTTACGTTTACGTTTACATTACTCAGCCGGGAAAAAAGAAAACGGAATTCAAGTTGCTCTTTAGCGTAGAGCAGCGGGCAAAACAAATTTGACGTACGTCTTGTTTTATAATGACAGAGGGAGGGGGAGAAGAGTAGATTGGAAGCAGCAAGGGCGGATTCGTAAGTGCGTGCGTAATACGAGTCCTCGTATTTCGTGGGTGTTGGACGTTTTCATCGCGCAATTTTTCCCCGAGTTAACGTCCATATAGCGAGAGTTATGCCCGTCAGGGAATTAATATAGGCAAGATTTGTTGTTATTACAGGGTCGCTAGTGGCGAGAGTTGCGAGAGAGGGCGAGAAATGGGAGACGCGCGGGGGGCTTGAGATCGGGGGTGGCGACGGCAGCGAAGCTTTCTCAGAGCATAGAGTGAAGCCATTACTTACTATAACTGCCAGCCAGCCAGGGTAGGACGCCTGGCGCTCTTGTCAAACATCCATCATGACGACTAATGGCTCTACTCTCCTGCCAATAACATCCGGGTCTTGCTTTCTGCACCTGAACCTTTGAGACTGAGCTTTCATCGGCAACCGTTTGATAACGCGCTCCTTTATTTCTTTCCTTTTAAATTAAACATTGTAGTTTATCATGTTTCGCGCGCCTCGTTTACGCAACGCATTTTAGTTTAGTGTTTTTTTGCGATTTATGGTTTTCGAATACTTATGTGTTTGTCGATATATTAAATTGATAAAAATGTTTTGGTAATGAAAATTATTTTAAGAGTATGGGTGGGGAATGTTTTAGTTTATGAAGAAAAATTTATATGAACAGGGTGTTCAACAAGTATAGAAACGATCGAGTTATGGTGAAATTTTATTTCACCATGAGAATTAATTCTCATGTATGTATTTTGAAGGAAAACAAAACATCACGTGTCCAATATTGACCCCCCCCCCCCTCCCTCCCCAACTTAGTATCTATCGGTACTTATCTCTTTTCAAACTTAACTTCAGCAAGTCTGAAGTAACCTGAAATGAAACTGATACAAAATTATGTAGCTAAAAGATTCTAAACATTTATGACTAATTATTCAGTAATGTAGGCACCTACCATTATATTGTAAACCAATTCATCAATTGAATCAACGTTTGTTTGACTTTGACATTTTGTTTTTGCCTTTTCCATTTGCAGCGTTTAATTAATGTGACTAAATAAAAACACTTTTATTTTAGTCTAGTAATCTGTATAAATTTATTGCAAAATTACTTTTTTGGAATTAATTTCTAATGTAACAAAAATGATTAAATAAGTCGAGTTGTTGCAGTGGGAATGTGAAACGCGGACCCATATAGCGTCAGCCGCACCTTTAAGATTTTAAAATGATCTGAAGTTCTAATATGAACTGACCGAACTGCGCACAAAATAAGTTAATTAAAAACCAAAATTAAAACCCAAAGTTATGTGTCCAATTATTTTTGGAAGTATTATTTTTCAAAAAACGCATCCGGCTCTCGAATTTTATAGCAGTAGAAAGAAAATTTCCGAGAGCCGAGTCGTATGCGCCATTTCTTTATCTATCGGTCAGTCTCAAATTTTATCATTTTTGTCAGTTTTGACTTTCTCGCATTTGTTAAAAAAAGGTACCTTACGCATTTGTAAAGTAATAAAACAATTATATTGTGCGAACATAGTTGCGCTTTAACAGCGTTGCTCTCTGGTAACATGTCAATTAAGATGCATGCACTTGTCATGTTATCTAAAATGTAAAAATAATTCGCTAGTTTAACAAAGAACACAAAATTTCCTGTTAATGTTAGAATTATAAAACGAAACAAAATTATCTATTAAATAAAATATGATTATAATAATTCTAACCCCAGCATAATCGCGTTTTACAACTGCGTCTAGCCCAGCGACTTCAGTGTATTTTCTGAGTCTCCCTAGACTCAGAAAAAATTCGACTGAATTCTTCATTAAATTTTTATTAAAAAAAAACAAACTGGAATTAGTCATTCTAATTAACAAGACAAAATTATTATTCACGATATTTGTACAATTTATAATATGAACACTGAAAAAAATATTCCAACTGCAACCAAGCTCACGGTGCGCTTGATCGGTAATTGCTAAAATTAATTGGCAATAATTTGAATTAATAAAATACTTGAAGTTATAAATAGTTCAATGTGAGTGTAAATGAAACCTAAAAGCGTTTAGTTTTAGGTCACCGTCACCAAGATTACATTTTTTGCGCGAAAGAAAAATTTGTTGTTTCGCTAGTAAAAATTGAATCAAGGCCCATTTTTGGCATACCAAGAAAGGCTACATGGGCCAATACGGGCTTTGGATAGGCCCCGCATATGATTTTCTCCGGCCCTGCATCATATGTAACGCTTCACCCGTACAATGCCTGTATATTGGCTGTATATGCTTCACCCGTACATTGGCTACCTAATTTGGTCCAAGCGAGTCCAAGTAAGGGCATAGTATGGGCCGAATCATTATGGTGCGCATACTAGTTTATTGTCCAAATACTAAAGTATTAATGCAGTGATTAAACATCAGTGATAAAAACATCAACAATTCACTCGACGAAACAATGACGTAAAGCTAGGCTAAAGAGTCTGTATTCAGACTCTGTTTTCAATAAATGTACTGCAGACGATTCAAATTTTAGAATACTAACTTTCTTAAATGTGTTAGGACGAAAAATAATTATTATGACGGAAAATAACCTAACAAATGATAATTTTTTTTTGTTGAAGAGAAAGGCGTTGGTAACTTTTCATAAGCGGCCATTTTTTAATAAACAATTTTTTTGTCGAATTACATACTATTATTACAGTTTGAAAAACAAATATTGAAAAAAAGGGGCTCAAACGGGGCCAAGATTGGGCCGAGAATTGACACTAGCAGGGCGAGGCGTTACATTCATAACCGGGGCCAATATTGTTCACCAACACAGGCCCAACATTAGTGGCCTAATTTTGGTAAACCTTGTTGGGGCCTTGGTGGGGCCAACTAGTTTCTGATGCATATATTACTTATATCCTGGTAAGCCAAGATAAGGCCCAGAATCAAATCTGGGCACGCCAGGATAAATTTTTACTAGGGATTTTCTTCTTCATTATCCACACATAATGTCTAAAATTGTCCGTCTTTGGCAATTCTCATGTATGTATTTTGAAGGCAGACAAAAATTAATAAAAGAATAAACTAATTCTATTGAAATTAGAAAAAATATTTGTCATAGTGTTGTTATAAAAAACCAATTGCAAGTTTGTGAAAGATTTGAAGCTCAAAAAGGATTGGAAACCAGATTGATACAAGGACCTAATCAGGTGTGTAGAACGGATGATACAAATCGTGAAAATATTAGTCAAAACGTAATTAATATGTTAAATAATAAAAACTGTAAAAATGTAAAATGGGTAGTCATAAATGGAAGTAAGTACTGTCCTAATATGAAAGTTATGGTAAATAAAGTTAGTTTTACCCCCTTGTATGGCCAGATTAAACACATTAATAAATCCAGAAAATCAAAATTTTTTTTATAACAAAATGGTTACAAAAAGCTTTTGTAATCATTTTCATCCATAACATGTTTCGTTTAGCCTGGAATGGGATATAATAATAAGTACGAATTTAAACCTTATAAACCTTCGTCAGTGCGAATTTTTAATGAAAAAAAAATGTATGTACTTTGTTTTGATAAGATTACTCAAACTATTCACAAGACTTTACTACAAGCACTAATAATAGCCCAAAAATGGGTAATCAGCGGTAATGGGTTCAGAGGGTTTTTCAAGTCAGAATCAATCTCGCAATGAGAATAGATTCAAATGGTCAGCTCTACAAGAAAAAAAATGCTTTAGAAAAAACTACACGTCTGGAAATAATCGAAAGTACGTAAGACTTCTACCAGAGTATATGGAAAATTCATCGGATTCATATGATTTCGAAGATGAAAAGGATACCGCACAAAATAAAACCGAACTATCCGTCAAAATTCCATCTAAACTCGTCCAATCGAGGGCAGAAATCAAATTTGATATGACAATCACTCGTAAACAATGAATAATTGGGAAAAAACTGATTACTTGGTGATGATTACTCCTCCTAGGTGATGCTCAAAGTGACTCTTTAGGTGAAGATGTCAAGTTCCAATGCCACAATGTTCGAGAAACACCAGATAGATTATTATCTTGGTTTGTTGTCATTAAAAACGACCATTTCAGACGAATTAGAAGAGACCAGCGAGAAAATCATCCCTGCAAGAAGGGAATTCGTAGTTCGTATATTGAAAGATCTGCAGGGTGCCAAAGTCAGCCTGATTGGAGGATGGGTTCTTTCAGACATTCTGGCGTTCGTTCTTCTAGTTTTCAAATTGTAAGTTCATTAATAATCGTATTATTGTATATTGTATTATTCCTATTTTAGGATTCCGAGATTTGTTAATATTTATATTAATATTATTGCATTTGAGATTAATTTTTTTTTTCTCATGCAATGTATCTGTGGCGCGTCGCCTCATCAAGTGTGCCTAATTTTGAAGCCCTTGATTAAAACTTTCCTTTTGCCGTATATTAAATTTTATAATAATAATTTTTGCATTAACTTTCGGCATTTCACATATTGTAACGGTTTTAGCCTTCATTTGGTGTGTGCAATTTGCAATTCGGCAGTTTATTTTATAATTTGAATTTCGCATTTAAATCCATTGAACAAAATATAAAATAGTAAAGGGTTAATCCCGATATAAACACGTGTTCAAATCCAATCAAATCTAGGTAGCGTCTACCTATTTCATTCATATTATTTTTC
>JAQQRF010000537.1:0-40901 GCA_030523145.1 Trissolcus brochymenae
AATTTTTTTACGGTAGTTAATTAGCATTTAATAAGTACTAAATTTTAGAATATTTTTTATTTGGTTCTGCTGGTTTGGGTCAGTCAGCTTAATAGAGCCACTTTTTAACTTGCCTGAATTTTGCCATTTTCACTCATAAAGTTTACTTTTTTTGCCCTTTCGTTTCGCCCTCGCGATCGCCACCGTGATGCACCGTGGTGCAAACTCTCAAGTGTTACCCCAAACGAAGAGCAAAGCGACGGAAAAAACTCCATCAACGAAAGCTGTAACGGTTGTCTGCCGTCGACGTCATCGAGAATGCCGTTGTTCCTGCCAAAAACCTTTTTTTGTACGTTCGTACGTTTTTTTGTTCGTTCGTATGCCTCGAACGATGAGTTATTTTATTTGTGTCGTCCATGATGTCGTTCGTCCGCAGGCTATCCTGGGTCCTACGAGCTCTCACCGCATTTGCCCGCTCTCGTACTAGTTTACTAGGTGAAAAATGTCATAGGGATATTTTGTCTTTCTAGTACATTTTAGTTATTTTCTGATTTATTATTTTTTGACAAAAATTTTCAAAAAATAGCAACAAATTCTGAGCATCACGAACAAAAGCCAGCTTGATTAGAATCACTTTCTGTTAGAAACCGTCACCAATTTGAACTTTATATTTATCAGCTTAGGAGGTGTAGTTTTGCAATTTTACTTCTAGTTCTGAAATCTCTGGGACGTACTCGGCGGCCTTGAATGAACTAGGAATATCGGGGTTGATATGGAGGTATCCGCCCCTAACCGGCTGCAGGGGCCTCAACGAAAGTTCAGGCCGGATTTAGCAATGTGTCCAGAATGGCACTACAAAAAATAATGTTTTAAACGAAACGTTTTTGTAGTCACTTTTCTAATATTTCAAAATGTTCTCTGTACTAATGGCATAGGAGAACATTATGAAATGTTTAAAAAATGACTACAAAAATGTCTAATACAAATTTGTCTAATACATTTTTTGTAGTAGGGAGATGGCTTATAAAAGCCATCTCTGCTGTTAACCAGCGTGATAATTTACTACTTCTGTAATAGCAATTCATTGAAAACAACCGTTTTTCGCGCGTTGATTTTTCTTAATGTTAATTTTCTTAATACTATTATCATTTATTTATTTGTTTGCCTGTTGAGCCCGATTAAAACGAACACGTTAAGAGTTTCGTGTAAACTCATTTTGAAACGAGTTAGCTGAATTGATCGCCCTAAGCAATCTGGTTCCCTTTCGAAAAAAAGACACTGATTCAAATAAAAAACGCAACCTTTTCTAAAAGAATTACACATAAAGTATTACGTTTTTTATTTACTTTATTTATTAATTTAAATTTACGCTATCTTGAATCCGTGCAGTATCCGAGTGTTCAATTCCTTGTCAACAAATTACTTATACACGAAGCAAAACTTATTTACGAGCGGACAAGTCTTTTTGTTATAATTTAATTGAACTTATATTAAATTTTTTGACAAGAATGATATTGATTTTTAACACGTTTTTATTTGTTTTTACACGATATTTAGCATAAAGTTTTTTAATTTGTGAAAACTAAAGTCTTGAAAATACTATATAATAAATATTAGTTTATTCACACGCCACTAAGTTGCCTTTTCGTCAAGTTATTTTTTTAAGCAAATAATATTTTATCAGACCTGCACATTCGTTATATTCTGGTACACAATTCTTTCAAGAGGGAATAATTTTTGGTTCAAAAGCTTTTTTTCTTTTGCTTGAATCGATCATCATAAAAGTGAAGTCACTTATGCATTCACCCTAACGTTTTTTTTGCCCAACTCTCATTATTTCCGACAGTATCATGGGATTGTAGTATTGGATCCCTTATTGTTATTGAGATAACCGATTCAAAAGAGCGTCGATTAATTCCTCTCAAAAACTTGCAACGACCAATTACATTTCCGTAAGATGAAAAGCTCTCGAGCAATATGGTGAATGCAGAGCGAGTTCATTAAGACGGTCCCTGTAAAGGGAACACTCCCCATGACATGTACTTTGGCAATTAAGACCGGACGTTTCAGCTTGTCCCATTTGAAGCCGCCCCTTATATCTTTGAATCCATCTTCGTCATTACTCTGATCGGGCAGATTTGATTGCACGCGTTCCGTTGGTGATCTTTATAATATAATCGAATCCCTGCTGACTCCCCATTTTTGTGACACAAAAATGCAAAAAAAGAAACAACGCGCCAGGACTCTTTAATAGAAACTTAAGCGGCATACGGTCAATCGAACAAAGACCTCAGGGCGGCGCTCATATTCTGATTTCACATCCAAATGCATTGCACGCTGCTGACATCGTACGTTCGCACAATGACAGACCCGATGTTGGTTGCGCGCTTCTGCAAGTGCTTTCCTTTGAAGTACTATACTTGTTTCCGTTTCGCTGGTTTAGTTTTGTGTATTACGTATAGTATTGTGTTCTGCGGAATTACATACAAAGTAATGTACTGCTTTACAAATGTCGGTTCATTGAACACTTAATTACTTCATTACCCACCATATCTACCGGTCAGACAATAATTACGCAACTCAGTTACATTGTAGCGAAACACAACGAATGAACGAACTCATCTCAATTATTTCGTACTTTTTTCTACTCTAGCAGACATTTTACTTGGACGCCAGTAGATCTGTGGGTACCATCAGACTTTGTCAAGCAAAATCTGATTTTAGTTTTCCATATCAAAGCCCGATAAAGATTTAACCGGTTATTCTGTTCAGCCGATTGTACTGCTAATCGCTACTTAGTGCGATTAGATTATTCTATTTTCAATTTTAAAAAACTTTGTAAAGCAGCAATATTTATGGATTTTCGCCATGGTTTTGGTCTGTAAATTTTGTCAGGGCCTGATCTGATTTATCAGAAGTGCAGTATTCTGATCTTTCCCTATCGAATTCAGTCACTGATAAAGCTCACTGGTCAGAATCTAGCCTTGTTTATGGCCTTGCTATGGTGTCTTAACCAGTTTCACAATTCAGTCCGATCGACATTTCTATTATCTATTTTCTTTGGGCTCTACACGTTTTTTTCTCCTTTTTCTACTTAGGCGGAATGCCGACGTGGAAATAATTTCACGACTCAAAAAGTGCGGGCGTATTTGTGATGAGCTTTTGATCAAATTAAAGTAAATTTTCGTGTAATTGAAATGCGAGCTTGTTTTGTGTTTTAGGTTTGCATCAAGCGCGTTTAACGTTTCGCAGGAATACAATTCCATAGAGTCATACTGTGTTGTATAGCAATGTAACAAACCAAAGTTTCACCGAATAGTAAGGTTATTATGCCCGGAAAAAAAATCGAAGAATCGTCTAAATAATGCTTTGAAGGAACATGAAAAGTGGTGTTGCAATGTGAATTTCGGGTTTATTGGAATCTGATTGAAGCGAGTTTTAATTAACGTCGAAATTCATTCAGGATGGGGCAATTATTTGTCGATTTCAACGAATCGCATTTACAATTTTTGTATGATGAAAAATAAAACTAATCAAATAATTTTCGAATCATTGTCTAAACAAGGCGTATAAATATAACTGTTCATCACTTTGTTTTATTAACGGCACAACCAAACTATTCAATTAATTTAAACGTAATCATCATTTTCTATGAAAATATATCACTTTGACTCAAAGTACATAGTTGATTGTGCAAAGTTAAAGTACAATATCTTATTGACAATGAGAATTTAATCATTACCAAGTTAAACAGGTCGAAGTATTAAATTTAAATTTGATATTGCTATCCTTTGTACACTATAGTTGTTCTCTGATTTGTAATTAAGAGTCAAGTATTTTCTGATGAGAAACAATTCGAAACTCGTAATTTCTCTTGGAAATGAAAAAAACAACTCGGCAACAATAATTCACGTTTTTTTCCATATAAAGCTTGAATGTTTGTTTTTATTTTGAGCATTATTTTCAAGCTCGTTTTAATTTTAATTCAAAACCGAGTTGCATGCACCATGAAGAACCGCAGTGTAACACAATCATTAATACATTTTTCGTCATTACTATTCATTATCTGTGATAATTGCTTGAGCGTAACTTCAAACCGATTAAAAATCAATTAAAAAGGCGAGCCCTCGCCAAAGTCGGTTCTCCTTTCTGTCGTTCGGCGTGTGCAATTAGCGAATTACTCTCGTTACGAGAATTAGCCAGTGCTAATATTCCGTCGATGCGCGATTTAACACCAATGCTGATTGCGTTACACAAAGCGTAATGGTTAGTATGTTGATCTTTATCTGACGATCAACGCCTAGCGTCTGGCAAACTAACATTCGGCGGAAGTCAAACACGATCATGTAGCATTTAGCTTTCTAACGAATGTACTGTAATAACCGCAGCGGCACCCTCGCCTGCTTATATAATGTAATTATTAATCCGAGCGATCAACTAATTGCGCGTTGTTATTTGCCAACAACAACATTTATATACGAGGTTCATTCTGTCAGAGCAACTGATGCGTGACGAGGAGAAAGTTAGTTCTCATGGTCCAACTCATTCGTCGCTGTGGATGATATTCGAGCTAGAACGAAAGAAAAGACAGCCGTTGGGGTGCAATTGCGTCTTGGTCGCGGCGCAATACAAACGACAGCACCGAACCGTTGAATTTTATTCAACGTAAACAAGCATGATGAGAATCATTCGTTGCGCAGATAACAAGAGAGTTGCGCAGCTGGCCGCTGTATATTTTGTTTCTTCTCGATGTATATATTCGTCTCGCCTCCCTCTTTTGCGCCACTTTTTCTGTGTGCCCCTCGAATAACAAGTTTCATCCTAGTGGCAAGCTCGGACAATTTTCTTTTACAACGTACTTGGCTTTGCGGTCTGTTGCCGCCTTGTTATCCTCTTCTCTTATTCAACCGACAACATTTTTTGACGATTAGACAGGCGGATTCTTCATTAGCGGGATGAATTTTCAATTTCGACTTGAATTAATCACCGTCGAGATATTCGTTCGAAACGTGGCTGCATAATGAGTCCGCATTAAACGAGGACAAATAATTTCACCACGGAATGCGTTTTATTACACGCCAAGAGAAACTTTATGCGAATTTATAAGCCGGATATATTATATTCATATAGTTACATCTGCAATCATTATATTATAGTTGATACATTTCATTGTGAAATTTCAATCACATGATCATTTTCAATTATTATGTTGTGATACAAATAATTAATCAAGAACAGAATATTGATCTTGTACAAATTTTAATTAATGAATAATTTAGCACCCTCATATGTTCAATATCAAACTTTCAGAATTTCATCAACAAGATAGTGTAATTTTTTTACGTGGTACGAACATTATAAGCGTATTTGATTCAAATATAATTTTAGAGCTTAACCACAATATATGTAAATTTTAAAATTTTAAGTTCATTAAAAGCAGTTTGAAATAAATTACCAACCCTCACGGACGAAAATATATTTTTTCTGCATGAAATATATTTGCGGCAATACGTAGTATATTATTTTTATATGGCGTTTATAAATTTCATTATATAAAATTTTAAAATATAAAATAAAATATAATTTTTGTATAAAAAGTTTATAAAAAGCGGCAATAGGTAGTATATTTTTTTATATATTTTCGTCCGTGAGGGAATTGATTTATTCTTCATTCATGAAAAGAGTTGAATTTTTGAATAAAGAGAAAATTTGCCTGATTACATTCTGACGACGCACTCCTTAGAGAAAATTATTCACAATGAACCCCATCTTGGAAGATACATCTTTAATAGTTTTGGTTAGATATCCGATCAAATGGTATCAAGATATAAATTTTGCAGTATCGCGGGTTCTTTATGCCGGATTGTTATCTTCATACATCTTGTTATTCAGACGCATTTATTGGCTTTGTCGAGAGCTCGACAAAAAAAATAGTCTACTTCAATTTTGTTTATGTCTCTTTTAACTCATTATTATCGCATCCTTTCTTATCGACATACTGTACAAAAAGATGCCTTGAATCAAGTATATTTCCCTTGAATTGAGCAAAAAGGACTTTATCTAGTCATTTTTTAACTTGGTTCGAGTGAAATATACTTGACTCAAGGAATCTTTTTTTACAGTGTATCATACAGGATCCAAGATATGTTCTCATTATTACGACCAGAATTCCATACCTATCATACACGGAAGTATATTTTGGTGAACTGATTGAAATCTCATCTTGCACTGGAGTGCAAACTCCTTTTTTTTTCTTAAAAAAAAAATAGATTGCAAATTGCAATAGTTTTAATAAGAAACATCAATGCGCTCAAATGAAACACGCTAAAATGTCGAATAACTATACGAGTCTCGACAAAATAATTAACTTAATGTTCCATAATTATAGATACAAATGATACAAAATTAACAAGAAAATTACAATACAAAGGAAAAATTATACTTTAAACTTGTTAAGGAAAGAAGATAAGGATGAAAAAAAATGCAATCAGAAGATGACATCTTGTAGTATAAACTAGAGCGTGAATTTTTGTCGACTTCTACTTTAGAGAGCCCCTAGTATCTAATCACTGAGCAGCTCGTCGCTTACTTCAAGTTTGCCTTTTAGGCTGGCTGCCTCGCTTTCAGGGATCCGATTGGTATTCTGCAGATACGAGAGTCCTTGTATTTGTATCATCTGCAACGATTTAATCCCACGAGTTTCCGCCAGTCCTTGAATTCGTCTGACCCACGCAACTCGTACCGAACCAGCTACTCCACTGAACTCCCTCGTGGAATCATTTCGCGTCTTTCTATCAGTATCTCGGCGTATTCCATC
Organism: Trissolcus brochymenae; assembly: GCA_030523145.1. Taxonomy (NCBI): domain Eukaryota; kingdom Metazoa; phylum Arthropoda; class Insecta; order Hymenoptera; family Scelionidae; genus Trissolcus; species Trissolcus brochymenae. The sequence goes on from JAQQRF010000537.1 coordinate 6,797, forward strand.
GAGTTCGTATAAGCAGCTATTACTTTCCTAAAGGCGTCTTGCAACTCGTTTAAAAAAAAGATTTCAAGGAATCGACAGGCGTCTATTTCTCATTTAATAAATTCCAAGCGCTATTTTTGCTATTTGATTTCACTTGCATCGAGCTATCTAGTAAATGAGCTATTTCAAAGAACAACGACGAAATCTCAAAAACAATTAATTGCACACGGAGAAAAGTAAATGTAGGATTTTAATAATAAAAATCTTAAAGAAGTGTTCGACTTGATTAAATGGGTATTATATCCGTTTTAGAATTTATTACATATCATTTTAAAATTCAAGATATAAGGTAAGACTTTCCCTATGTATACATATATCACATATATCACTGTAGTAGTTTCTAACACATTATACAGTAAATTTAAGCATTTTAAATGTTAAAGTGAGTGATTATATTAACCTTAATATAGATATTTTATAAAGTACCTGAAAGATTGTACAAAATCTGTATTTAAATACGAATACAAAAGATAAAATGTGATATTGTTTAAACCTTTCATTATTTTCGTTTCAAGAAATTCTATTTACATCGATAATTCAATTCGAACACTCTTCATAACAAAAAGTACTACATTTTGGCTCATTTAATAGTATAGTCCTGTATTCTTTTCTCTGCGTGCATGTCAACCAGATGATTTTCGTATCAAACTATCAGTTTTGTTGCAAATAACCACTAAAAGCAAAATTGTGAAAACAGACAGCGATTTCCATTGTGCGAGGCAAAAAAGTTAGTTGAAAACGAGATTCTCATTGCTACTGCAGAAAAAGAGAAAAAAAACTGCACAACCCGCGGTCGGATGATTTATCTGATCAAGATTGAATAATGTTAACTTTATTAGCCAGCTTTTCCTCTAACTTCCCATCGAATTCTCATTGAATACCAGATACGCCGAGATATTACTACGGGAATCTGAAAGAATCCGTGTTTGAAGATCCTAATCCTCCGAGATTATTCTCTTTAAGAATCACACCTGGGCGTGACGACATTGCATCGCTTTGAGACTTTATCCACGGCTCGCCTTTGACAACACTGCAAGAATAATATTTACCCTCTAAATATTGCGTCGCGTTATTTGCACGACACGAGTTTATTAAAAAAAATCTTTCTCTCTCTCGATTTCGGATCTTCTTTTTTTGTCAACATTATTTAAGATCAATTTTTTCTCCCTTTAAATGGTGAACAAGGTTTTTTTTTATTTTCACTTTGGATCGGTTTGATACATTTCAAAAAGTATCAATACAGATTTTTGATAATAAAATAATAAAATATTATTTTTTGAAAACTAACGTCGATGAAGGAATATTATTGTAACATATCCGTATCATGTTTTTGTTCAATAACAGCGAATTCTGTGGTGAAGCCTTACTGACGAGCGAATTATACCTTAAGAATAAAAAGTAACCAGAATAAAGCATGCAAAGTTGCACGAATTCGTCAAGTAACAAAAGAAGAGTGCAAATGCCTGCTTACTCACCGACGACGTCGAGATAGCCGGTTTGACTTTTCATGGGATCTGTGTTGATTTGACACATGTACCAGCCTTTATCTGCCTCTCGAACTTCTCGAATGTGTAAGAACCACGTACGGTGCTCACTCTGTGTCACTCCTATCCGATGGTTTTTTGTAATCACATGTGTGGCTATTGTCAAGATTGTTTGAGTGTCAACACGCAACCACGCCACCTAAAACAATTTGTTTATCATTTTAATCAATTGTTGAAAAAAAAGGCCAATAAAAAGATATTAAAAAATTTTAAAACATATCACATGTCATAATTGGATTTAATTATATATTTTAATTTGAGAATGATGAGAGCGAAAAGCACATATTAAGTGTCGTTGACGCACGACTAGTCATAAAATTGTCAAGCACCAGCCGTTAACGAAGTAACACGAAATCCAAAGTAAACTGTCTGCGACAATAATCCCCGCTGACACGTTTCTCCTAGACGTCGTTCCTGTGATGAAGGACGTTGAAAAGACCTTTTCCTCTTTCAGCGTGAAACAAAGTCTCGAAGTATACCTTATGGTTGCTGCGAAAAAGACATTAGTCTCAAATGAATATGGCAAAACACGTGACAATTTGGTGACAATATCATGTATCACGCTCACGTTATCCAGTTCTTATTCCTCGTAAATTAACTTATCGATTCGCCTTTTGCCAAACGAATTTTGTCCTAAATATTTAACAATTATTATTTTCATTTATATGCTTATATTAAACTTTAATTTTTCATAATCATAGAATAACATAAATTAAAAAAATCTTTTCATGATGAAAAACGTTCACACAATTAATAAAAACACGACTCCAAAGCATAGAAAAATATATGCTCCTACGATTTCGGTACATTAAAAATTATTTTTCTGTGATTTTCAAATGAGATTCTTTTTTTTTTCGTCAGTTATTTTTACCAGAAAACGTGTTGAATTTGAAATAAATGTATCATATCATTTTCAGATGCAATTATGTGAGTCAAAGTTATAGAATATGATATGTTTTAAATGAAACAGAGTGTCCTCTTGCAAAATCCGGAATGGGCGTATTTTTCATTACGTTGTTTTATTTATCAAAAGAGAATCTGTACGATGCGAAAGCGATGAATTATTTAATGCTTGTAACAGTTTTCGTTTGGAGATTTTGAAGAAGAGAAATTAAAAAAAAGACAGTAGCGTGATTTATGCCGGGAAAAGCGAGTGTATATTTACGTTATTTCACATGCACAGAGAATCGATGTTTTCTCAACATACTGACTTTAGTTTTGCGTGTGGGTTATGTATACGCCAACTTAGTTATTCGCATTTGTATCCTCAACAAGCTGCACTTTCGTCTTCAAAGGCACGCGAATAATAGAATTGCCATTTTGGCCCGTTCAAAACGTTTACTCCAGATATCTTTCAAATTATAATTCTTATCAAGTGTCGTGCCTCGGGAAATATATTCGCCGAATCCCGACTTTTGACGTACCTTTCAACGGAACATTTGTATTTCATCAGTCACGCAATAAAGAATTCCATGGCTTGCTTGCTTTCTTTCTTTCTTTCTTTCTTTCTCTGAAACCTTTGAAAGCAAACGATCTGCGGATTCCGACGCGGATTCGTTCATTTTTCCCCTTATTCATAATGGAATAGAGACTCGTTAGCTGATTTAAGAATAAAGGCAAACACATCTTCGGCTTTGAATCGCGGACATTTCACCTTTTCCCTCGAGGCATCACGTGTCGCTAAAAAATTACCACGCGGAATTGCGACATTGCAATAGACAAAAGTTTTTCCAATGCTTTTCTTCATTCCAAATTTACTTGCGCATTGTAATGAATGTCAACTTTTCTACATATTCTCACTTAAGTTAGATGTTATATTGCAAGTTCCTTTTTTTCAAATGACAGAGACAAATTGAGAGACAGAGAAAAAGAAAAAGTCCGGAAAATTTGTAACTAGCTCAGTGTGTTTCAATATGTTCTACAATCTTGTCACTTTTTTCTTTTTGCTTACAAAAAGTTTCTAATAAACTTGTATGTCAAATAACAATCCAACAATTTGTAAGATTTTCATTCTTGTTAATGTCAATTCATGCTTGTGCTATGATAAGAATTTTATCTTCGAAATAATGAATTCGTGATCCAATCCATATTAAAGAAGTTGGAAGTTGAGTCCGCGGCCAATTCACGCGTCAACGTTTACTTTTTGACAGGTCAATTTGACAGGAATAAAATATATAACGGCGCACGAAGCGCGCCCTAGACAATCTAGTTATGTTAAAATGTCATGCGTCAAGCAAATGTCCATCAACTGAAATATCGAGCAAATTAAAAACGACAAATTTCTCGGTTCTTTAATACTGACGAATAAAGTAAGATAGATGAAATTGTTCCCTAACATTGAAACTATTAGTATCATCATGTAAATAAGATTCTCAGGTTTTTTTCATCAGAACGAATTTTTATGTAGCAGAAGTGCATAATGTGGAAAATAACGAAAAAATTTTTTTTTAAATAATCAAAAATGTCAGGAAAAACAAAAAAATAGATTTTGTATTTCTTTTTAAAGCCGATTGGCTTCTGAATGGCGATTTCCAGGAATTTCCACTCATAGGCCCAGAGGGCCCAGTTTGCTAGCGGCCCCATTGAAAATGTGATATGTCCTGTACCTTTCCATGCTGAATATGACCAGCATGGGTGCTAAAAATTTTGAGCGGTATGAACCACTGTTATTGACTTCTGAATGGAGATTTCCACGAAATTCCACTCATAGGCCCACAGGGCCCAGTTCGCGATGAACGGCCCCATTGAAAATGTGATATGTCCTGTACCTTTTCATGCTGAATATGACCTGCATGGGTGCTGAAAAATTTGAGCGGTATGAACCACTTAGAAGCCAATCGGCTTTAAAAAGAATTACAAAATCTATTTTTTTGTTTTTCCTGACATTTTTGATTATTTAAAAAAAAATTTTTTTTTTCATTATTTTCCACGTTATGCACTTCTGCTACATGAATTTTTTTACATTGAACATCATACAAAAATGAAAAAAACTTAATTAAAAACTGTAAGTAATATTTTATGAGCTGACATCATTTTTTTGGTGTTATTTTTGATTGTGAAAATCGAAGCAATAGTTTATTTGAGGATCGGTATATTTGAACAAGTCTGATTTTACTTAAGGGGAAAGGTTGTCGGGATAAGAAGGCAAGAACCATCGGGCAGCAGTCGGAAGCGAAGGAGGAACTATTACATTTGATATCAAGCGGAATGAATGGAACGCCTAAAATCCACGTGTTTGTCCTCGTGGGTGAATGTGGGTAATGCTTCTCTCTGTGCTTCCGGCAACTATGATAACCAAGTATTTACGGCTATAGTCTGTGAACCCGTGTAAATTTTATAGGGTTGTCGAGTGGGTGACGCTACACTCTTTTTTAAAACTTTTTTCAACAGTACTTTCTCTATGATTATTGGATTTTACAAACCAACTTTTTTTTCAAAAAAATGTAAAAAATAAAATAATACTTCAGCCAAACATTTCACATGAATGCAGTTTTTCATTGTTTTATCTTTGTTTCAATTCACGATTTAATCAAAATGATGCATGCCATAAAGAAAGTTACAAATTGCAGTTTGTTGACCCGCTTTTATAGAACTTCACAATGTCATAAATCGAGATGATCTTATTGCAATTACAAACTTTTTTTGTGGAGTCGGCTTATGAGTGTTTGACTGTCTTGCTCCAAGCAAAGTTACAGTTTATGACTTATAAGTTTTCAAGTGCATCTGTTTCCAGACTGTAAGATCAATTCAATACCACTTGCGATTGGAATTGGTCGAGATGTACACAGGTCCTGGGTAATATATAATATAAATTTCCCATGAGGATAAGTTTAGCAGCGAAAAAAACTGAAATATAAACGAATAAAAAATATGCCCATTACAATATGTTTCCTTGCTTGTCAGACGTGTCGTAATTTGAATATGTTATTATAGCGAAACTTGTTACGTGCAAACTTTTGAAAATTCAGATTACGAAATACATTCGTTATACGGACATCTTTCTGAATCATCGCATTTGAATAATGCAGCTTGCATTTTTCTTATCATCCTATCATATCGTATTTTTTACACGACTCTATATATTTTTTTATTACAAAAACATATTAGTATTGAATCATCTGAATCATATAGATTTATTAAAAGAAATGTTGTAGGAGTAATTGAAGAAAAAATAATAATAATAAATAAAAAAACTTAACTAAATTGAAATCAAAAAATGATCTCAGGTGAATGTAAAAAAAGAAAGTAATTACAAAACTAACAACGAATTACACGAAGTGGAAATACTTCACAGTGGTATAGCATATCGATAAAACAATATTCTCGCGACACGGGCATGCTCGGCAAAATCGTTGGAACAGACATATTTTTATTCGTTAAGTTATACCTTTATAATAGTATAGACAAGCACTATTCTCAGACGGGAATACGAATGCACCTGTTACATGATTGCGCACCATTCCGATAATTCAAAAACTCCGGTTAAGCATCGATCCGAATCGCTTTTTATTACCAACCACTCAGGAGATTAATATCCGGCTTTGTTGAACCGGATGAGAGAAGACGACGAAGAACGAGAGAGGCGCGGAACCGAAAAATAATCACCGTGCGAGCTGCTGGTCACAGTTTATCATAAAATAATAAAAGAAATAAATAAAAAAATTGCCAGAACGTCGAATTTATTAAGGACACAAGACGTGAGGACAAGGAAAAAAATCTCGCGGGAATCTGCAGTCGTTATGTTTCAAAAGCACAATTGTCAATGCCCATTTTGTCAGAACAAGAAAATTATTGGCAAAAAAAGGGATGAGCGATACCAAATAGTGAATCGACAAACGATTCGCAGGCCACATAATGATACCCTTTCTTAGCAGTTATATATTGTTGGTAAATGGAACTTGATCAAGACTACTTTGTAGCAGTTTTATAAAACTCGAGCTCTGCTCGTTATCGAGTTTTTATTCATACTAAAAGCTTTGTTGAAATGGAATTGCGAAAAAAAAAGAAAAGAAAAATGTGATTTAAATGGAGCGACCATTTGTCACGAGAATTTTTGTAGTAATGAGCCTAATATTGTGGTCGGGGTATTGAAACTATTATCATCCGCCGAAACGAAAGTACGAATAAAATTGCACACCGTGGCATTAGACTCAGCCCTCAAGCGGAGCGTCAAAATGTCACTTTGTAAAATGTCACGCGCGTAAACGACACAATACTTCTGATGGCTTGACACATCAGGGCCAGACAAACTCTAATTTGTCTTTCATCGCGGAATTTTTCAATTACAAAGCCTTTTCTTCATAAAGGTCATTTCAAAAAAACAAACAAAAGCCAGAAAAATGGGAGTTCGAATAGAATAGGTTTTTTTTATTAGAGATGAAAAATAATATGTTATCTAAATAATCAATTGTTCAAAATATCTCATTTTTCATGACGTATTGTCTTTACATTCAATAATAAAACTAAATTTTTTTTCATTAGATTTAGCGCGTGAGACTGAAAATTAGCCGATAATGGGCATATGATGCATAAATTTACACGAGTAATATCATTACAATTACCATATAACTTATTTATAATTACTACATTTTTTGAACTTGAAAATTATTACTTAATTTATATATAACTGTTCTAATATGTTTAACATCATTTACGGTGAACTACAGATAGATTAAACATCAACTCAATGTTATATAGCGTTACGAAAACTTAGTATATAAGACATTGAAATTCAAAATGTCCGGTGCTTTAAGCGCGAATGTAAGTTTAATTTATGATGTTATTAACAACAAAATTTCAACTATGGATCAAAACCTGAAGTATGAATATATATATATAAGGGTTATATATAAGGGTATATATATAAGGGTTGTATGTGCTTTGAAGCAATCGCTGAAAATAGTATAAGTTTGCTTCATGATGACTCGTATTAGTATGTGTTTCTTTTACGAATCTGGACAAAATTTTTATCACTTAATAATTTGAGGTATACATTTTTAGAGAGACGGTCAATTAAAAATATATATGAGTAAATCAGTAATTAAGTGACGTTTAGAACGAAAAAATATTATTTTTATTTCAGTACACTCTTTTGGGAAGATAATTATTTTATATTCAGGAGATCCTCAAGAACTAAGAATAAATACACTGTAAAAAAATATACCTTAAATACCTTGAGAATATACCTGTAAAAAAGAGTTTATCTAGTTATTTTTTTACTTGATTCAAGTGGAACGTACTTGATTCAAGTTATCTTTTTTTACATTATAGGATTCCATTGAAAAAAGCAGGGTGACAACATAATATTTTGTTTTAGCGAGTCAAACTGTATCAATATTAGAGTTTGAATAATGATATCATTCAATAATTGACTGTAAATTTATCTAAAATTTGACTCAATTCTTGAAAACAGCTCTTTATTTGACCACGAAATTGGGCACCTACATCTCCGGAATAAAAGAGGAAAAGAACTTCACAAATAAAAGATACATAATTCAGCTGTAAGAGCCGAGGAAAAAACCTTGTAGGTGGCAGATTTCAAAGGTTTATTAACACACTTTAAAAAACTCATAAAAGATAAATTAAAAACAACTTTGTCAAAAATGAACCAAGATAAAGATTTGCTTGCTACTCAGCTCCAAATTGGGGGTAAATTTTGCAAGAAATACAATGAACTCAAAATTATCGAAGAAAATATTAAAAATATTAAAGAAAACAAAACTCTAAAATGAAGGAAAAGGCCACTTCTCCAAACTATAATAAATAGATAAGCGATCGGGTGAAACACCAATCGCAAATATTTTAGAATTTAAATAAAAATGATTTTTAGCATAAAATTAGATTTATTTATAGTAACTTATTTAAAATTTTGAATTGTTAACTGTTATTAAAATAAAAATTTCAACGATATTTTTTTTCCGATATTTGTTTTTCGTTATTATTATTTATTATTATTTTTATACTATTTATATTTTGTTTATATACAAATTAAAATTCTTCAATAAAAAAGTTCATTCTTTTAACGAATTCCAAAACAGTAATATCTGATGAACGTTAATAATCTTAATATTAACAATGATTTTGTTTCATTCATATCGAAATCCAAAACCCTTTAGAAACAATAGAACTTTTATGCTTTTATCTATCCATCGAACCGAACCAACGAATCAGAGTTTCCGTATGATGAAAATTAATTGAATCATCTGATGGAAGCTTGCAAAAAGGTTGCTTGTATATGTCAGGAATTCATTGAGATTCAAATGTAATTAATTGTTTGGAATTTTTGTTTTTATACCATGGTTTATGACAACGAATAATTGAATAAGATATAACGAAAAACAAAAGAGCGTAAGAAACAATTGGTGCTTGGTCAGTGGAATATCAGAACACTGTCAACAGGGCCGTGGCATCAGGAGGTTAAATTGTATTGGGGGCACATGTCGAAAGGTCGGTTATTGTTTAATAATAGCGCGATTGTTTGCCATGTGATAATGTCAAAATCGGATTAAGGAAGATTAGCCCGACGTTGTTACGGCGGATTTCGCCCAGGCAAAAGCGACGAGATTTACGAAAGATACACAGACGCTAAAATCTGTGTCAGGTGTGCGTGCGCGCGAATGAGTGTGCGTATTAGGTTGCAGACGGAACTACATAGGAAATCACGATTAATCCAATTCCTTTGCTCGTAATCGATGAGTAAACACATATGCGGTATCGTTTGTCAAATGCAGAGGCTCGCGCTGCTCAGTCTATTCAGCAAATGGTTTTGATGTTGATTTCATCAACAATGGTAACAACCAGCTTCCAGCGATGGAAGATTTATAACTTTCCCAATTGATAGTCAAATATGAAATAAGGCAATTTTTTATACAGTCTTATCTTTTTTTTGTAAATATACTGGTCCAAATAAAAAACGCAACACTTTGCATGCATTTCTTATGGCAAGTGTTGCGTTTTTTATTCAGATCAGTGTATATGTACTACACATCTTCAAGAACGCAAATACTTCTCACAAAAGAAAAAACTTCAACCCTTTTGACATACCAATTTGTGAAGCTAGTTACTTATTTCAAAATGAATTAACATAATTTTTGTAAATTAACAATCAAAGAATCATTTGCATTTCTTTATATCCGATGCATGAATTTGTTATAAACTATTTAATACTGAGTAAATTGGTACCCTGGATGAACTACATGAGTTTCCAAATTATTATGGAATTAAATAAATGAGCATCTATTGTTCATTCAAAATGAAATTTATTTAACTTATTTTATTACATTACTTTATTTAACTTTTTCAATTATTTTTCATAACGTTCTTTTTTATCCTTATAACAAAACCTGAGGTATTAAACCTGAACAAAGATTCAAATAAATGAATGACTGTTGATATATTTTTGATTTTGTTTCCCTTTGTTGTTCCTCTTATTATGGAACTATATCATGTAGCTTCGAATAGAATACTGAGATAGGTTGTGTAGTGTTTCATGCATTTTGGCATTTACATTATAAGCATGATTTTGACGAATTAACGGCCAAAGAAAGCTCAGATTAATTACAATCAAACGTCAGAGCTTGAGCTCTCATGTTTCGCAAACTCGAGCGATCATTCGCAATGATTTTTACAGTTTGCTTGTACACATATCCAAACGCTGAAATTTCCAATTACCAGAATAATGCATTGAATCAATGATTTAACGAACTTGCCTAAGTGAAGTTTTATCATAATTGTATGAAGCGCCTCTTCGAAATGATCGATTCACGCTGTATTCTTTTTGCCCTTTATCCTATCTATCAGTTAGGATTCCCTAGGACATTTCGCACTGATGCCGGTTGATCTAATACTTTTACCATAGACTTAAAATCCCTATCGTTTAATTCAAATTTTTTTTCTGGTACTAATATGCGCGACTCCCGATCAGCCTCTACATTCTCTTTTGACGAAATATATGACGCGAAAGCCCACGAATTCCTACGTTCACATCATTTCCATATCTCTTTTGCCAGATCGCTCAACTCAATAAATTGGATGCTCCCCATCCGATTTATATATGTAATCGCAGCCGTATTGTCAATCCTTAAAAGAATTAGACAATCTCTGCCTCGTCCACGAAACACTTTAAACTATATAAAGTTATGCGCAATTTTAAAAAATTGGTGTTATGAGACAAGTCATCTTGACTCCAAAACCCATGAGACACGCCTGATCTCCGAAAAAAACCCGCAACCTGACAACGAAGCGTTTTTCAAAATTTCCATTCTGAAAGACGAATCTCTTATTCGGTTTTTGCAATTGTCAATATTTGCTAACTACCAATCAAACTCAGGCTTAAGAATTGCAGAAACTCCCTTATTAAACACCGATCCTTATATTGCCAGTTTTCAATATCCTGCTTTAATCTACGAATTTTTCTTGTTAAGTAAAGCTACCAACATATCTTCAGACTTATAAACAAAACCTAGATAGGTAACTACTTTGCTCAATAACAACTGACTTTTTTTATAATTATTAATCAAAAAGTTTCGGCTTTATTAATCTTTAGTTTCGGCTTAATTTAGTCTTAAATTTTGTTATGATGCTGTAAAATGCTTTAAGATGCTGTAAACATTTTATCAGGTAAAGGACTATTTTAAATAATGTTTTTTGTAAATAATGATATATTATTCGTATTGTTAGTCGTTATTAGTCGTATTGTTATTATTGAATTGACAATCTATTTAAACATTAAAGCTTGCAATCAAGTAAGTTTCTTGTTATTGGACAAAAAAATACTTTTATCGCAACATAAACGAATTTTTAAGAACATATGTTTTCAGACTAAATACATCAAAACAATTGTGCTATGTAACAACTTATATGTTTTGTGCGCAAAGGATCTATTCTTGGTGGTTTTGACGGTCTAAAGGCACATTTTATAAATACTCATGGAATGACTATTAGTCGAGGCCTTGAAAATGATGGCTTTCCTTGCAGCTTCCCTTACTGTCACAAAAAATTTAAGCACTATTATACATTACGGAGACATATGAAAAATCACTACGTTGAGAACGAAAATGGGTGTGGTACAGCAAGTGACAAACTGAAATCAAAGTGTAATCAAAGTTAACCTTCAGAAATTCATTTGAAAGAGTTAAAATTTTGGATCAACAAATCAATGTTTTAAAAGAAAAACGTACCCACGTTTTATGCTCAAGAGATTCTTCCTCGGAAGGCGAATGGACCAGGCCTTGGACAATGAAACGTGCACTTACGTACCAACCTTGGTCTCAGAAACTTGTCAATACGTACAGGTCATAGAAGTCTTGACTGCAGTGTTGTCCAACGATGCTGTTCGAGAAGCAGTGCACAATGAAGATAAATCACAAGATGGCGTCATCAGTTCTTTTAGAGATGGAATTGGATTGAAGCTTTACTGTGATGAATTAGAAATTACTAACTGTATTGGAAGAAAACTGGAATCCATAAACTCGCAGTTTTTTATTATCAAATAGACAATCTGCCGACGCATATGAATTGCGAGCTTAGCAGCATCTACGTACTTGTTCTTTCTCGTGATATAGACGTCAAAAAGTACGGATTTGAAAAAACATTGGGTCCTTTTTGCAGTGATTTAAAAAAATTAGTGAGTGATGTCGGCGTCCCTATTTCCATCAAAGGACAAGAATACATCTTAAGAGCTACAATAACTGCTTTTTGTGGCGATGGGCTGGCAGTTCATCAGGTATTTAATCATCTTGGTTCGTCTGCAAACAAATTTTGCCGCATGTGCATGATCTCGAGGGATGTGTTCCATGCTGATTCGATTGCAACAGCAGAAGAGAGGACCAAAGAATTACACTGCCAGCAACTCTCTTATCTAGAGAAAAATCATTACTCAATTGAAGTGATGAAAATGACAGGAGTGAAAGGCGATCGCTGCTTGAACTCTTCCAGATACTTTAACATTTCTCATATTAAGATTTTTGATCCGTTTCACGATTTTTTTCAAGGTCTTTAATTATGGTTTCGTCGAAATAAAAAACAAGCCTTCTGCTAACTTCACTCTTCCTATGTTGAATAAAATAGGACACTTGTTGAGCCATAAAGGATTGCAGACGTGGCTTCTAATACGAGCTTTTCCTTTCCTTCTCTCCGAAAAAATTGAACCCAAAGATGAACATATGGAGTTTGTGGTCCTTCTGTTAAAGATTATGGAATTAGTATTTGCTCTAAAACTTACTCTGTCATTGATGCCTCTTTTTCGAGCTCTAATAAAAGCATTCTTGACAATGTTCAATGTTTCCCAGCATAAAGTCTATAAATAAACTTCATCACATGATTCACTACCCTGACTGCTGTGTTTGGTCTGGCCCATTAGCGGAATACAATTGTGCTAGATTCGAGGGTAAACATGCAGACTTCAAATTGCGTGCCCAAAATGTGCACAACTACAAAAACCCACCCAAAACGTTGGTTCATATTGCACAATGTGTTCAGAGTGCAAAATGGAATTCTAGAGATGTTCAACTGCACAAAATTGAAGTAACGAATGGATCTGAAAAATGTGTGAACGACACTTTAAGTAAAATCCACTTGATTGATCTTGGATTTACTGCCACCTCTCAGGTGATAATATCATCGTCAGTTAAAGTTCAGGGTATCGAGTATTGGAAGGGTTTATACGTCTGTCTTGAAGCATCTTGTTATCGAGAGGACAATTTACCCTTGTTTGCTCTAATATCTGAAATCATCATACTTCAAAATACCACAGTGTATCTATTGACGAAACTCTGCTCAACTTTATATTTAGACGTTTATTCAAATTCATTTTGTCTCGATCCCTAGAATACCGTTGCCACTCAATTCATCCTAACATCAAATTTACCTTGTTTTAAACTATTTTGCTGTTGGAAAAAGGCAACATCTGATCAATTGTTCATCAGTCTTCGCCAGATCATATTATGACTCCATCTTTTACTTGGTAATATTTTGCAATGACTTGCAAATAAAATTCAAATCATGATTATCCAAACATAAAGCTTCAGCAAAAAAGTTTAAATTGAACTTACTTTTTTATATTTTTTGATTTTTTGGTCTGATTTTATCTGACATTTTGAAAATATGTTTTTTACAATTAACTATTACATTTGACATTTTCCTAATTTATTTGTATTTGCAGATCAACAAGTGGATGGCCAATCCTTTTTCGAGCTGACAGAACATGATTTGACCGATATGAAGATTCAGTTCGGACCGAAAAAGTTGAAATGAAAAATAATTAGGTATCACAATGATAATTTACCGGTGAGTTGAACATCAACATATTGTTTTCTTTCTTATTTTTTACTGTATTATAAGTCCGGACGCTAATATTAATTTTTATAATTTCAGATGGATATTTTAAAAGAATTTGGATTGCATGACATATCCTTAGTCAGTGCTTGTGGAAATGTGTCCCTGAATCAAAGCACGAGTTACCCAGGAAGTAGCAGCGCTCAGCCGACAAAACGTTCTACTGACGGTGGTACTAGGACAGCTGAAAATGATAGAGAAAGTAATTCCTCCGTCGCTTAGACCGCTTCTGAAAAAAGGAACAATGAATTGGCAAAAAATGACGCTCTAAGTGCGGATGAAATCAAAAAACATTATACGCCCTACGAATTTTCGGTTAGAAAAGTCAGCTTACTAAGTCGTAAGGTCATATGAATTATTTGCTTAAATATTACAGACACGTCTGTAATATCATCCGTTGCAAGATAACAATCTTTAGATATCAATCTTAAAACCAGTTTATGATCTTCAATCTCAAAGAGCTGCATCACGACAAAATTGTTTAAGTTTTTTTAATATAAGTACCAATCTTGAACCATCTGAACTCCTCGGAACTAGAAAAATTTTCAATATAAACTGGCCTTCCTCTAACAACGTGGCAATGGAATTGTGGATCTCGTTTTTCTCTTTGTAAGACTATTTTGTTTCAGCCGGCACAATCTCCTGCACCACCTCTACGTTGAATGGAATTTCATAACCTTCAACCGAGGAAAGGATCAATGGATCTGACGTTATAACTTTCTACGATGCCGTAAAATTACGGTGTCCTGCCACATTTACATTTTTTTTCTGCTTACTAGTAGTAGCTGCGTGTGCGTTGTGATTCAACTTGCTCGTGCGTTCATTTAGGCAGGGTCCAGTTTTTTGGCGTCGACAATCTGCTGGCAATTAATGGTTTTGTGTCCAGTTTCAATACCTTGAGCGGACCTTCCAGGAGCCTTTTGGTGCTTTCAATTTTTCCGTCAGCTCATTAATAAAAAGCCACTCTCCTGAGTCTGCCGACATCAACACATCTTTAACCGAATTGATACCTGATATAATTAACCTATGACGGACACTCGTTTCAGCTCTTTGGATATCCGCCATAAGTCTCGCCACATCACTCACGTGTCCTAGCAGTACATAATCTTTTGATCTAAGAAGCACTGGTGTAACTTTTGCCATTGCCTCCAACGCCGCAGAGATCTTTGCCTGTTTAGCCAAAATACGGTCGTCTCTTCTTGTTGACATCTCCTATGACAGTCTGGATCTCTCAACGCAATATTCTGATGTATCGCTTCGCCAAACATCTTTTCAGAGGTCAATCGTTTTCCGATCACCTTCAAGGTTTCTTCAACGAATGAACCAACCCAAATGAATTAATAAGGCTGCTGTTCATATCATTTCTTTTTATTTTTTTTACATTTATTACATTTATATATATATATTGGCAAGAAAAGATAAGCATATTTTTAGGTTAAAATAGATAAGAGGCTATAAATTATTGTCATCTCTCACTACTGTCATCTCTTGTTGATCTCTCATCAATATTCTTTGCAAATGTCGGGTAAGTGCTCAACTAACATTATTTGTCATCAGTTCTCCATAGGCAAAAGAGATAAGAGTTTCTTTGCTGTGCGATTAGGTTCGAGCCTAATCGTTACTGCCTGCCACAACACAGGTTAGTGTCCGTTTTTATTTTGAGGTTAGGTCCTGAGCTGCGCTGCATCCTTCTGCAGCAACCTTTCAAACATGAACTATTGAACTCACCAGAATGTGGGCTCGATGAACGAGAACGATCCCAAGTACTATCCGATGATTTAAAAGTGACTGATGAGCCGTCCGCTGACGATGAGGATGATGACAAATTTCCACGACGTCTCTTCTTCTTCTTGTATTTTTCTCTTTTCTCCAGGAAGATATCAGTGACGCCAGTGATTTGATGGGGTTTTTTCTTTTCTAACTTTAAAACGTATGATTTGAGGGTGTATGGGAGAAGGCACTACAACTGATTTTGAAGAATAGGCGCGAAATATAATTCAATTTGTAACAAAATTTGAGTTCAAAATTAGAACCGATTAGATGAAATTTCATTAAGACAATGTGAAAGCTCAATTGGCGGTCAATTTCGCGTTCTTAAAGTACCTATAATAAATCGAATCTCTTGGTCAATGTTATTCTCAGGGTTTGGTTTGAACATTTGGAGCTTATCGAGAATTGGCAGAGACAAGTGGTTTCTGTCGAATTTAACAAAGTTTATCATTGACAATTATTTGTCAAAAAACTCTTACTCCAACATTTTAAACTGAAAACAACTCATGTATGTTCTATACACAGTAAATATTTTGTTATTTTGAATTTAAGTATGCACAATTAGATTTAAAGCAAATATAGTGGAGTTAAATAAAAAACTTTATTAATTTATTTCGATAGAAAGCGTCTGAAAACTACACACTCATGCTACCTACTTTATCAGTTCTAACACTCTCGGTTTACGGTTTGTACAACATCCAACTCGTGTCCAAATATATTGGAAAATATAAGCACTTTGAAACGTAACTATATTACTCTCGTAATTCAAGGGGGAGTTTTACCTGCTTGTTTTAAGCAAAGTTGTGAAAACCAGACATATCTAGATAAGTGACACATTAAGTTTCATTCACAGTGGTTGCAAATGTACATACGGCTAGTGCGCATCAAAGTCAGATTTGAATGGTTTTTGAAATGTACATTTAGCAGCAGATAGTGGAAATCATTGTAGTAGAGTTTAATCCACGTTATAAATGTTACTTTAAAGAATAATTTTTATAATTACATTTTTGTTGAAGCGAACATTCAATATTGGAAACGTGATTTGATCATGTCAAAAATAACTGTGCATTCGTTGGTTGTCAATTCAGTCTAATTTGTATCAGTGATTTATATTGTAACGTAATAAAATCTTGTTACTTGTTTGAAAAAAGAAATATGTCATTTTGCAACTCAATTCTGGATTTCTGCATCCCTTGTGGATCGTTTTTTATAACCACCATCCGTCACGTAAATGTTAAGGACCAACAAAGAGAGAGGAAAGTCAAAACAAGCCTGGCTTATGAACGATACGATTATTCTAAGAGTCAAATCGCCCCTCCTGTTGATATACACCCACCTGAGAAGGATCTTTGTAAATACAGCTGGGTGGTGCATTTGAAATTCATGCCGTTGGGATAACTCGTCCGTATGAATCGTACCTTTTTTCGATACTGTTCTTTGGAATGGATTGCTTATGATGCTGGCCTTATGAATTTGACGACCCAGTGACTGCTGATTCTTTAGAGATGATACAAATTAAATTTAAATAACTGAACAGACGTAAGCACTGGCCTCGCAATTTGCGCTGCAACAAAAGGAATACAGGGACGACGTAACAGAACCGATTCCCGAGCTATTGAACGAAACGAGGCTATCGAAACGGGTCATTTTGTTGGGAAGAGACCAAATTGATCGTACCTTTGTTACGCACGTTGAGGGATATTGAAAAAGGATGAAAAGCGCGTTCGCAAACCAAAATTACAGGCCGATAGTGGCCAACAATGGAGCACTTGTGACCTCGACGATTATTAACATTTAAATTTATACTTTCGCACTGGATTGCTCTGACGCGGCTATTCGTGACAGGGGTTTTGATCGCTTTTTTTTCGAGCGCAAAGTCGAATGTTTGTTTGATCGTCAGAATGGAGATTGTGTATTAGGTGCCTCGATTATACTGACACATGCGGATGAAAAAGGTTGATCTGAATAAAAAATATTTGTTTTTCAACTGCGCCAAAAATATATTCTCAATGGATAATAACATTTCCAAAAGCTTCGCATTAAGATGCAAAATGTTTGTTATTGATTTATTTAGATTGCCTATTAGAATTTGTAACTGTTTTAGGTTTCATAGGAAGAGTGACTCATGATGAAATTTTGTGGCGATGGAATTTTCGGGGACAGGCAGTTAAGTTCATACACAAATGCATTTCCTTTAATACTTGAGCCTTTAAACTATTCGTGCAGACGTTGTAATACATAAACGTTACGTTATATAGTTTGCTTGAACCAGGTAACTTATTCAGCTAACAATCTTTCCTATCAAAAAAGATCTAAATCTTAAGCTTTCACCATTTTGCATAGCACTAATTATAATTAATTTAAGTAAAATAAAAATATTTTGTGTTCAAGACATGATTTTTGAGATAGACCCTTTTTCGTCTGGGGCGACGATATATATACATAAGGGCAAATCAATGGCTCGTTCCAAGGTTGTGCCTTTTTCAAAAGTTGAACCAAAATAAGTACCAATTTGAGCTAAAAAAGGTGAATTCGGACGTTGAAGCGAACGAAAAGCTAAATCAGACATTCAATGAATACGAATTCGATACAATTTGATTCTCATTTAAAAATAAATAAAATTTTCACTCGTTTTCTAGGAAATAAATAATTAACTCAATACTGGCTCAAACACATTGATATTCAAATTTCTTATTTCATATGACTTTATAAAAATTTATATGCGTTGCAGTCTGCTCATTTGAACAATGTATCATAGAAATCATGATACTGGTCAGGGAGTAATCTTCAATTATCGCCTTCAAGTCACCTTGTAAAAAAGAATCATTCAGATGTTAAGAAAATATTCTATTCATTTGATGGCAGTACCATCTGGTATCAAATTTTAAACAATTTAAACGCAACATGTTGAAATTTTGATCTCTCAATTTCTCTATAGTAAGAAGTTCAAATAGAACGTACTTTAAAACGACAATTGTGGGAGATAAAATCGAAATAAAAATGTTTCTTCACTGTACGATTAAGTGTCTTCAAGATAAGCATAACTCATATGTATTTTTATCATTTATTACTTTTGGTTAATTCACATTTTTTTAAAACTCGTTCATTTAATTGGTAATAAATGTTTTTCTACATTTTCAGAAGTTGACTATACACAACAGGCGATTCAATGATCGTGTACATTGAAAAGCACGCAACATAAAATCAGTTTTTACTCATCAAATTTAATGGTGCAATTTAATCAGCGAGTCCAAATTTAAAGGTACACATATGTAATAAATGAGCTGATTGAAAATGAAAGTTTGCATTTTGAAGGATTAGCGTCAATTTTCAAATGGTAAGAGGTTAAAATCACTATTCGTCACAACTGTAACATTATTTTGCTTCGATACAGCCCCACTAATGAAGTTGAAGAAACATTTCGATATTCACTAGAATAAAATTTTGATTAGTAATAAGAAAGAAGTCAAGATCTCATTCAACAGAAGATTACAAAAAGAAAAATTCCTTTAATAAAATTTTCTTTCTACATGTTTATGCAAACGTTAACCTCGCTTTAATCAATGAGTTTATTTAATATGCTTGGAAGTCAGCATAGTATTGTTAGCTAAACGAAAAAAGAGCTTGAGTGAAGACAAAAGCCTTAATATAAAGCTCAAACGAAAATGTTGACGGAACACGACGAAAGGATATAGATACAAAAGTAATATGCAATGTAAACAATGTGAAAGACCTATATGAAATCAAAATGTATTAGTTTATTTAAACATATCACATTTCAAAACACTCGTTTTACATTGTTTGTACGTTTTTAAAAGTTTAAACTGTAACATTGCAAAGTTTACTATTATACAACTCAATGAATATGAAATATACGTATTTTTCATATTTGTTGAGGTGGAAATGAAAAATAAGTCCATTAGATTGAGTACAAAATAGAATGATTTCGAAATTTGAATACATATGCATATAAATTTACCTTGTATGCTCCAAGATCTTGAACGACGCAGGCAAGAATGGCCTCCCTCCCAACTGGAATTGTAACATTTGTGATTGGCTTCTTGAACTTTGGATCTGAAAAGTCCAAAATATTTTGTTATTGGCTGATGTAAAAATTTATGAAATATTTATAGTTATGGGGATAAACAAGTTTTTTGTAAGTAATGCTTTTTGAGTAGATGATTTTACGATTAGAAATGGGTATTTAATTTTTTATGACACTATAACAGAGACTTCTGACACGTGAAATAAAAATATAAATAAAACGGAGTCTGTGAAATGAAAATAAAGATTTTTATTGCATTTGTGAGAGTATATTTTTCTGCCTGTCGTTTTTATTATTTTTCCACATTATAGTTTTGAAAAAAAAAATCAAGATTTCAATTATAAATCACAGAATGATCATCTAATTTGCAGAGAGTTGAAGGGAAAAAGGTGTAAGCAACTTTTGATGAGAACAATTTCACAATGCAAGAGAGCCGGGGGAACCATAATTCTATTATCTATGCTGATCGTCGAATGCTAAACTTTACCCCTCGGTTGAAACTCGACGACCCTAATGTTCTTCAAATCAATTGATCATCAGATCGAACGATTAAATAAGGGAGACTTCACATATGACAGACTTCATCATCGGGCTATGAATAACTTTCTTAAATGAAACTTTTCTGATATCTTTTCACTTAGAAAAAGAACTCGTTTTCGAAATAAGTTTTTAAATTAGCATTCTATCCAAAAGCAAAAAATTGATTAATTGATAAAAATGGAGATCCTCATAATTGCTAATATATTAAAATTTAATAAAATATGATTGTTTTTTGTTTGTTTGTTTGTCAGGCACCACACTTTTGTATAATCAGTTACAGAGATTATAGTGAAAAAAAAATTATATGACAGAAAAACTGTTATTATAATAAATTCAATACATTTCATTATGTTTGAATCAGGACTTTTGTCCTAAGGTCCAAACTGAACTTTCGGTTACGTAAAAAGGACGAAAGAGCTATAGTTTTGAAAAGAGTGGGTAGATTTGAAAAAGTTTAAAGTACTTTCGTCCCGCATTTCCTGAAATCAGTCCCTGTCTAAAACTAGCACTTTCGTATCCTTTTGGCACTATCGGAGCAGGTGTTGGGAAAATTAAATAAAAAAAAATTAACCTGAAGTCATTATATAAAGGAATAATAATGCACATGATATTTCCAGATATTTTTTAAGTAAAATTCAAGCAATTTGCCAAGAAAAATTATAAATTCACATTTAAATAAATTCGATAAATTTGCGCATAATACAAATTATTAAATAATTAAAATTTCCATTGTTCCTATTATACTCAAATTTAATACGCATATCCATCAAATTCATATAACAAACTCAATAAACTATATCAGTATATTGTATACTATTGATTTTATTTCAAAATAATAGAAAATTGATTTGGGCAAGATTGAGCATGCATTGAAATTATATTGCATTATTTGTCATTAAAGCTGAAATGTATTTCAACAATAAAAAAGCAGTGTTCTTTACATCTAAAAAAGTGCTTATTGTTACAAAAGTTTGTGCTGTAAAGTTTGTTTAAAAACAAAATCGTTTATTTTTGTCTGCATCTATTCCAGACGAAACGAATCGTAAAAAAAGTTTGAAGCAATAGAATTTATATGATTTCAATTCAAAGCGAATAGCGTCAAGCCGTATACGTATCAAACGACTTTTATCGCGCCGAAAGAATTAAATAAATCCTGATCATTTCTAAACGACTGTTAATGCAAATCCATCGTAGTGACGTTGCATAAACTTGGGCAAAGAGAGAGGTTAACAAAAATTGCTAAAGTTGAGAAAGAGACCTCGTGTGGGTCATAATTATGTTTATAAAGCTTAAAATGATACGAATTTCATGTTTATACCCTAGACTCCGACTCGTTTTCATATTTACAGTTACCACGCGCTGACATTTTTATGTCAACCTGGGCGACGGAATATGCGACGGGTTCATTATATATGCACGAGTAAGAAAAAAACTTAAACTAGAGAATATAAGAATAAAATATGAAATAAACTGTTTGATTCTATTGAATTTAAGCAAGTGGCAATATGACTGACAAAAAATGTATCATCTGTTTGTTGAAAAAGCATTTCATTCGAAAACGAGCGCGATAACAAGTTATAAAAAAGACGTTCAAACTGTTATGGCAAATTCGGTGCAGAATAAAATTATATCGTCGCCATTGAATAAGAAAATCTGAACTTATGGCAAAAGTGAGGAATTGAAATTTATCAGAGAATATTGTGTATTACAAAAATTCAGTTTGATGATTGAAAATATGTACTGATATCTTGTTGGTATGACATAGCAAAGTTACGTTTCTTTCACATTTCAAGTGAAAAAATGAAAGATTATTAGAACGCGAATGTTCATTGAAAAGAATTTTTGTCAATTTATCTATCCAAAGAACGAATAGTTTCAGAATTCAATTTCCATTGAAATAATGATGTTGGATTCAAATAGCTACTACAAAAACGTTCTTTTCTTATAAAATTGTTAAGAAATTTTGTTTTACAATATTTATAATGGAAAAAAAGTATACGAAATCAGACTTAGTGAACTAAACAATTTTGGATGATAAAAAATTTGAATGATAAACAGCAGGTGATAAGATGCAAATGAGAGAATTGAAAATAAACAAGAAAAGTGTAATAAGTAATAGAGTGAATTGAATTTCAATTGGAACGTGACAATAGAGCAAGGGAACGAATAGCGGGTGAGATCTCGCTATTAGGTACGACGACGTGCATCACGCGGAGATGCTGCATCTCTGCGAAAGCGGCTTTAATCGATTCAGTGCGTCGCAGCATCGAAGGAAATATTGAATATCGAATAAGTGTCCGGATGAAAGATTTAATAAGCAATGGCCAAGTACTTTCGGAATTCAAGCTTGGCATTTTTCTTTCCATTTCGTAAGTTCCTATGCCACGGAAGTCACGACGAGCGACTTATTTCCTACGACGGAAACGAACAGATCTTGAGAGAGAAAAAATAATTCATTCTCCTTGACGTGTGAAAAATTACAGATACTCGAATAGTATTCAATGTTTGATGAACTGCAATTCTTAAATCGCAATTCTGTCTCAACTTTGTCTTTCGGCTGCTTATTTGTTCAATTTGTTCAGATCAGCGGAAATGTAATGTATTGAATTTAATTCAAATGAATTAATTATAAGATAATTAAAAAGTTTCTTCTGAAACTTTATTTTTTGCAGTATATCGGAAAATTATAAAAAATGAGAAATAAAAAACAAAAAAAATGAATTCCAATTTGATTTCTGACAGTTATGGAGTTTAACGAATCAATTTAACAATTAAAATAATGACAGTGGAAAAAATATGCATTTTTTTTTAATGATAATATTTGGTTTTGTTTGATAACTATTATCAATTAATGGGTACTTTGAGTTAAAACATTTTGCTGCGAAATAAAAAATTTAGTTCATTTCAATGATTATATTGATTAGTTTTTTTCTCTCTGGCTCGAATTAATGTGATTGGTTGTCACTTCTATGGCAAACGACTGTTTTTAGCGGGAACAACATTTTTAATTTCAAATATTTGTTTTATTAGCCTAAATTCCACATATGTTTTCATCGACATTTCATTTGTTAAATTCTAATTTAGTTTGTATAATTTTTTAGCGATCTAAGCACACATATTTCAAACACACTTATTAACTCGTTGTTCTTCAAAACTAAAATATTTTCTCTTTATTATCAAAAATACTTTCATGCAACATTCTTTGAATGAAATTCTGGTTTTTTAAATGTTGTTTTATATTAATAATGAAGAATTAGTTTCGACAAACGGAAGTGAACCTTGTATTATATCTTAATAGAGATACCAAGGCAAATTTGATATAAGGCTTTTGCAACATTAAGCAGCAGTGGGTGTTTATGACAATCGAAATATATCGAGGTAACAAATGAACACACTCATCTAGAATATCTTACAAGAACAAGAGTGGTTTCTTGCGTTTCAAAGTTTTGCATACATCGAGCGTATGGGGTCGATGATTTCCCCCGGCATTCTTTTCTTTCACATATATGTCATATTATTTTTCAATATTCCTTTGACAAAGTTCACATCATTGTTACGTTCGGCATTCTCGCAACTGAAATTTCGCCGCGTTCATTTCCAATCAATCTTTGCGATATTTTTTTTTTCGTTACAACAGCAGAAAGTAGTAAACAGATGCCACATATTTTATCTATAGGATGTTATGAGTTTTCGTGTGAAGCCTTGCGGAACAGAATCAAATGAATTTCCACACTTTTGTAGTGCGATTTTTATGTCGCGCTTAGGTATATATCGCACAGCTGGAACACGCGATGGATATTTCGCTGCGATACATTATCTAGCACTTGCTTACCAGCACGTGGACAGTATATATTATTTTTTAACCTGAGTCGGACGCTTCGCCTCACGCCCATTAACTATACGATCGTACATTCGAGGAGACGGAAAATGTTTAATACCAAAGTTAGACAAATTTTGCATTGTCGAAATCGCAGCCTTGCGTGAACGAAATTAATCATCGACTTGAAATATCAACGAATATATATTGGCCGATTTTTTTCAATGTATCAACGCTCATACATAATGCAACACTAAAAAGAAAATAGATCAAGAAAATAAATTTTGAGCGTAAAATGTTAATCTCATCTCAAAAGTCCTTTTTTTTATCGATAAAGAGAAAAAAATATTAAAAAATGTTTCTATTAGTGATTTTTATGCCAGAACACATGTTTAAATAAGGAATAAAGTATTATGATGATACTTTTTGGATCATATATGGAATCAAAAAAATGTTTATCATTCAAACTTGAATGCAATAAAGCTTGTTATATTCTGTCAGAACCGAGCTTTTACAATAAAGCAAGCGTCGTTCTATTTTAAATTTCATGCCATTGCAGAGCTGCATGTTCAAGTGGCCCTATTTAGTGCAGAATGTGCAGTTTAATTATCTGATAAAGTGTAAACAGGCGCTTCACATGATTCCGTATATATATTCAATTACATTTTTAATAATCATAATTCTCTGCTATTACGATCTGAATGTAATTCTAGTGGGAATGACTTTTTTTTACGAACGACATCAAAATGTCAATTCACTATGCTTAATAAATGTGGAAATTAACATAACAAAGTGCAGTTTTTGTATGAGAAAAAACTTATTAGTATAAACACAGTTGAGATATTATAAACCTGAAGAAAAAGTTTCTCTTTTGAGGGAAAATGAAAATTGACTGCCACGGGTTTTAAGTATAATGGATTAAATAGATATGCATTTCAGTTAAATTTGTCGCTGCAAAGTGACTTAACGCATGGTTACACTAATGCTTTTGCACATTTAGATGCAACTTAGTTATCGCTCCTTTTTATATCTCATCTCTGCATCCTGTCTCATGTGTTTCCGCAATTACGAACAAGTGAGTCTCATTTACGACGAAGGCTTCTTATAATCTTTATGCCGATATGTATTGATGGCGTTTATTAATGTGTCATATATTTTCAGTGCCAAGAATTTGACTGATTAGATTAGACTGAATGTTAGACAAAATTTTACATCTTCTGTTTTTATAGACTTTTATATTAATATTTTTTATCATTTTATCAATAAACCAATAAATGAAATATGAACGTTTAAAAATGATTGGTTTAGAAAGAATTTCATTTTGACGATTGAAATTTTTTTGTGATTTGAACAACGAAATTCGAAATGATATTTCCTTCAAAAAAAAATATATATATATATATATAAGAAACCAGAAATGAATTCGATTTTTTGGTGCGAAGATAGTAATATTCAGTTTATGGTCTGAAATATAGCTGCAATAAACCGCAAGAGTGTCTCCTTATTTTTAGCATTATTTTCTTCTCTAAAAAGCACATTCTCATTTTGCAGACACCCGTACATAAAATTCTTTATAATTAATGTTTTTATTCATGTCTCATTACAAATTTCTTTCGCTCATACAATTTAAGTCGCGCGCCTCAGTTTACTTTTCACACAAAAGTCACACTAATTCTAATTACCCGGAGGAAAAAATAAATTAAGCCTTCATAAGACTCCATCTTCAACAGAGTAATATACTTTTTTCAAGAATTTATATATTGTAGTCAAACAAAATTTTTGATTTAGATTCAAATTCTTGACACAAATTCTTTTAAGGTTTTTTTTAATATTTTGCCGTACAAAAGTAAGAGGAACATTTAGTCATTGTAATGCATTAAATAATGTCCCTTTAATTTTTGTGCGTAATGCATAATGTTTACAATTTTGTTCATCATAAATTGTTACCTTTCTTTATTCAGAACATGCCAAATGAACGATAATCACGGAAGTAAATATAATATAATTCATTGTCATTGTAAGACGTAGATTCGAAGAAACGTTTAAAAATAATCGATAAAATGCTGTCCGAAGATTGAACTATTTGAATTGTATGCTGCGATAACGTGTATTCTACGTTACATTTTTTTAAATGTATAATATTACAAATATTTTTTCAAAATCAATAATTCAATGCTGCTGTTTTTCTCAAGAACACAAGTCTCCTAAGAAGTTATGAAAATTTTCACAAATTATACCCATAAATATTTTGTTTTTTTTTCTTTTATTTCATTGTTAATAATTCAATTAATAACATATATATATAGAAAACAGTAACTTGATTTTACTGTGATTTTTGAAGTATTATATTATTGAGTATTTAAGTAAATGTTTTTTAAAGCAGTATTATTTTGCTAAGATTTAACTTTTTCTTCAATTGTCTGTATCATATTGTTATATTTTTCTGTGAAACATATGCCGCTCTATCGTGAAAATATACTACTGAAAATTACTTTGCTGCAAGGTGTTTTTCAGCTACATTTACCTTCATCCTTATAGGATTTTTTAAAAAATTGCATTGTGTTTTTATTTCTTTTTGTAAAATAATAATAATAATAATAATAATAATAATAATAATAATAATAATAATAATAAACGTAATAAATCGTAAGTCAAATTCAAATAAGTGCATTGTAATTAATTTTTATTGACGTATGAAATTAAAATTATTTCATTAGTTTGTTCAATTCTTAAAACCTTTTACGAATATCATATTGTATGTTATCACAGTAATAACAGCTTTGCAATTACGAGTATAGGAATTATGAAATTGTTGCGAAACTTGTAAGTCTGAGAACTTTGAAAGTCGATGTTTCGTAGAGATAAAATGTTGATGAATTCTGGCGTAAAATTCGAGCGACGTTGCACTCTACACGTCGAATCGTGTTGAATGTATGCAGATCACCGTAATTAACATCGCGCGCAAACCGAAGAAATCGCAAGTCAGCGCACTCGAGCAACTTTGCTCGCAAGTCTTTGAGTAAACCCGAGCAATCCGTATAGAGACGTGCGCACTGATATATTTGCAGCGTAAACAATAATTACCGCGTGCAATTAGGAACGAAGTCGTTCATTTCAGCGCTCGTACAAACGCGACGCAACACTATGAGGTGTCGCGGCTGATTCGCGTAGCAAAATTATGACGAAGCGCTTGCAAAGCCAGCGCGATCTTGTTACTCTGGCCTCTCACATATTGTAGCGAATTGACACCAGTCTCATTACGCGTTCAACTTTGCTCTAAAATCTCACGCCATGATTTCATCGAAACAAAATTTTATTAATTCAATCGTCGGGATCAAATTCATATTCAATTAAATCGTGAAATCGTATAATTTTTATTTCTTTTTTGCAAAACAATGATTTCAATCAGTTCAGATGAAATTGAAATTTTCATTTTAGTTGTAAAAAGTTGTACGAATTGAATTATAACCGAGGAACAAGTTTTCGTAATGCAATCAAAATGAATTGATACTCAAATTGATTGTGTTCGAATTAGGCGAAATTTAATTGCAAAGAAACTCTTAAGTAAGTAGAGGATTAGATTACGCAGCATATGAGGGCTTGATCCCTAAATTCATAGGTTTCTTGTAACAACGATCTATACGTGACTTGAATCCCAGCTAATGTACGAAAAGCTTTTTGACTCGGAGGATTATCGACTTCACTTTTCATAAATTATATGAATAATTCAATTTGTGCAGTTACAATCATTCAGCCTCAATGTACAATATCACTACTTCAAATACGCTTATAAACTCCTGAAATAAAAATTATTTTCATTTTTCATCAAATTTTCTCCGTCTTGAACAAATACTCAGAGAATCCTTTCGTAATCAAACTTATTTCGTTTAGAAATATATCAACAATACGTTTAAGCAAAATGTTTATATTTTCACATAACTATTAATCCATTCATGTTTTCGAAAAATTTAGCGTAAAGGTATATATTTATTTGCCAGAAAGTTTTCAACAAGATATACGAACAGAGAAATCCCGCTTGATTTTCAATTTTATAAATATAATTTAGTATATAGTATATTAGTTATTTTAAATGAAAAATCAATTTTACTTCGATTTGGCAAAATTTTCTTCATGCGAAAACTATTTGTAGAAGATTTATCTTGATGTCTGAATAACTCACTCTCAAATAAGTAACATTGATTCTTGAAAGTAATATGTAAATGATATATAAATCATATGCAGATACAGCGTGCTTAACTATTGCAGACGCAGTGAGAGCGCAATTTCAATTTGAATAAGGTTGCTGGAGCAACATTTTGTAAATGTTTTGAAAATTATCTTTTTGCATTACAAATTACAACTCTAGCTTATACAATTTACGGAACGGTTTAAATAAAACATGTTTATATAACACATAAAACGGATGTAAAAATAGCATTTAATTTCGAGTTGTGACATGGAAAAAAAAACAACCTGACATTTGACAATTATGATGAAAATTATTCCCGGTTTCATAATTTCATGATGACAATATACAGTTAAAATTATATTTCAACAAAAATAATTGACAGGGTGTCCGAAAAGTTCTAGGACGGTCAAATATTTTGATTCCTATAAAAATATCCCGGAACTTTTCGGACACTCTATTTAAATCTGTATTCAAATGAAACTTGTTTATAATAAATCTACAATTTCAGTGAATTCAGGAAGTATAAAATTTAATTTAGATAAATAATTCTGATAATTCTGATAAATAATTTTGGAATTATTAAATAATATCTCCCATCTTAAATTAGTACTGTTCTCATTTCGTTTCGCTTTTCATTAAATAGTTTTTTTTGCTGTTCCATTCTATCAGCAAATTATCTGATAAGGCAAATTACATGAATTTGATCAAAGTTAAAAGTTAGCAAAAGAAGTGAAAAATCGTAAATCAGACTTGAGACGTCAAAATTTGGGTTGGAATAGGGGTAACGAAATCGAAACAGGGCCATAAATCTGAGCAACGCCAAATGTCCCTATTAATCCAGTTTTAATAGTACGTAGTTCATCAACGACGTAGCAGCTGAAAGTCCATTATCGTACAATGGCGTTACTGAAATTTATGTCGAGCGGCTTTCGATCTTCACTGATGCGCAAACTACGCGCTGCTTCATTTACGAGACTACATCAAATCCTGTTAAGGAATCGACTCATAAGGAGTATTTGGTATGACAGAATCGCGTCAGGCAGTATACAAGTTACACAGAAAGAACTATGACTTTTGCCGTAAAGTCGCATGCGTATATATGCCATATGTCTGCTACTCATTCGAGCACGTAAGGCAATAAAACGTGTACGTCGCCGGTCTTTCCTCTGATCCCTCCGTTCTTATACGGCGAATACGTATTCGCTCGCTTTTATATTAAGACGTGCTACAGCTCTAGACAGCAATTTTTGTAGTTGGCGAAAAATGTACGGAATCGAGTAACGGCCTCCGTCACGCTCATCTACTCTGCACCTATTTTGCATCCATAAATGCATGATGATGTTTTGGATCTGAACACGAGTGAATACCTCACATTCCTCCTTTCCATTAAACTCCGCTTCATTATTTATTATCATTGACAAATTCAAATTTCCTTAAATTTTTGTTCTTATTCATTTTACTTGAAAAGTCATTTCTTTTAATCGTAATCAATTCCACAAAGAGAATTATGACTGCAAAACTCCAATTATTTTACTTTCAAATTTTTTCGGATGAAATAAAAATTTGTCGAATTCAATTGCTTGAAAATTCGGCATCTGGGTTCGCACCTGATATTGTATTAGGGCGGAAAGTCATAAATCGGACGGAGGCCTAATGATCCTCGTCCAACTATGCTATTCCCTTTTTTAGACGGGTTATTTAACAAAAGGAATTACGTTCTCTTCCATAAATTCGAGAAGCATACATTGGTTGTTTTTTTTTTTGCGCAGCAATTAAGTACATCATAAATACGTCATAATAAAACTTATCGCGTCGTTCTTCCAATTTGAACAAATGTTTGTAATGTTCATTAAGAAAAATTTGTCCGTTCATATGTCCGTCTGGTTTTATTAGTTTCAATTTTTGATACTGTTTTTGAATAACAAAAATGTATGAGAAAAAAGCATCGTTGATGTTTGTTGAGCCAAAACTAATTTTACTAATACAAAATACATCAGCGACTGAAAAAAGAAAACGCAGTCGTAAAAAGCAGTAAAAACTGAAATTATATTCTTTCTCTAGAAAAAGGGAATAAAAACATTCGAAATGAGATGAAAAAAAAAGCCTGCTCAGAGAACACATTTGAATATCGATTGAGCAAGATAAAAAAACGTGAGCAAAAACTAGCACGACACTTTCATTTTACAGAACGAAAAAACAAATCACGTAACGAAATATGGAAAACGCGTTTCTAATAGCAAGACCGGGGGATATGTCGTACAATAAGTCTGGCGTAATACAACATCATAAACACCGCAAGGAAACACGAAGGACCGCAAGTCCGAGACCATTATTGTTATACACAAAGTCGTTTCGCTACGCTTTTAGGAGTAGTATAATAGTTTTGCAGTGGTGGATATTTCCGCTCTCATTTCATAAATCCAATATAACGGCAAAAATTTTCCGATTTAGTGCGAGAATCAGAAACTTTAAAATCTCGCGGACCCAACTGTACATCTGTTGATCGCTATCTTCATCATCGTAGCGATACAAATATTTAATAGGCATCAGATAAATGCGTCGATACGTATTTCTGTCTCACCAACCAGAGTAATGATACATTATTTTGCATTTTGTGTCAAAATGTTCCGCCAGATTGGATCTTTCGTGCGAATGAAATAGAATTTATCGTACGATTGTTTCGATTTACGATACGGGATTTGCCGAAAATAAGTGACGAATATAAAACTCGCCAAACAGAGGACAGAAAAACAGAGGAAAAAAATATCCAACATATACGATTTAACGTTTATTCTGCATAAAAAAGTATAAAATAAACGATAGTAAGTTAAACTCTTGTATTTAAACATAAGAATTATTTCTTTTGTGTGGAATATAAAAATTAAAATGGAGTTGAATTGTTTTCAATAGACCACTAATTTTTATCGCGAATTGACACGAAGAAGCAATTTTTTTCCTTAAAAGAAATTGTTCTTTAAGAGTTCTATTGACATATCTTATTTAAACATAGCGACTATATCGATTGCGTTAAAGTACAGTGCGAAGCGAAGGATAGCACGTAAAGATTGATTTTATATCAGTATCATTTCAATAAAAATTACCATCCAAATTTGATTAAAAAATTCGAATATGAAACCTCTTAACAAAAAAAATAGCTTTTATTATTGACTATTCAATATTTTTTAATCAATGATACAAACAAACACAAAGAATCGACAAAAATCACATTTTTCTACTTCCTATATCACATTTTCTGAAAATGGTAAGATATCAGTTACTATAAATGATAAAATCGACTAACACGAAAACTCGCAATTAAATTTCGACAATTATCTCTGTTCATAATGTGTCGCGAAATGCACAATTTTTCATAAAAGTTTCATACAGTTGCACACAAACCTTTTTTCATCGCCATAAAAATTATATCATCGTTGCGTTTGAGTTACGTAATCAAAAATAATGAAGATGCGCGCTACAAACGAATCAGAATAGAATTTCCGCTAAAACTTTAGCCATTATTCATTTTGCAGAAAACAATATTGTGCGATATGTTTACCTAGCCATATTCGAGTATAATTATCTATTATCTTGTGTATGACAAGCTTTTTTATTACAAAAAAAAAAAAATTATAATCAATATCCGGTAACCCTAGTACACATTTGACATAGAGACGTGTATGCCAGCTGATCTGGCCCTGATTAGGTTCAATTCAGCAAATTGATGATATAGACGATATATCTATTATTTATAGCCTTAACAAAAAAAATGAATTTTCGGAGGAACATTATTTTATGTATAGGAATATTAAAAATTATGAATTGTGACAAAGAGGATATTTTATGAGGTCCTCATATAGGATATCAGTTCAGAATTTCAACCTAAATTAATTAATTTAAATATTTTCTACCGAAGTATTCTGGTTTTATTCATGTCTCTTGATGTTGTAATCGACTTCTCTGTCCGTCTTCCTTTTTCCATGATTTTTTTTGCACGGTAAATTTAATGACGTTGAAATTGTTTTGATCGAAATTATTATTTCTGTGGAATGATTACTCCACATCAGTTGTATTGGAACGGATAAAATGAGCATTT
Source organism: Trissolcus brochymenae (assembly GCA_030523145.1). Lineage (NCBI taxonomy): Eukaryota > Metazoa > Arthropoda > Insecta > Hymenoptera > Scelionidae > Trissolcus > Trissolcus brochymenae. The sequence continues at coordinate 39,167 of JAQQRF010000537.1, forward strand.
CTTTTCCACGATCGAAGCGGCTGATTCCTTTTCATTGTTTTGTCGTTTTATCGAACCGAAACAATTTTCTAATCAAAATAATGGCGCTTGTTCGAAATAACGCGTCGGTCGATAAACCGAAGATGTTTTATTTTCTTTGCAGATTTATAGCACTTTTTTAAACGACAAATCAGAATACCACCAAGTGAATGTTTTTTTTCAAACACCAATGAAAATTCAATTTGTGTGTACTAAAAAACACTCGTCAATCAAATCGTTGATGTTTTTGTTCTTTCTACGAAACACTCTAGGAAATTCGAAGTTTTTGATTATTTATTTATCTTTCTATTTGTAACTGCTGCTGCTTGACAATTTTCAGATAAAAGGATATCAATGAATGTTATTGAATTAGCCCCACAATTAAAGTCAGGAACAACACAAAATTGTATACAAAAATGTGCCAAACTGTACTCGGTAGTAAGATATGGAGCACGTATATATATAAAAGAAATCTTTCACGGTGATTATATGTCAAAATAATAACATTTTGTTTGTCCAGTCCTCATTGTGAAATTCATCACATTTTTCATGAATTTTTCGCAATGGGTAACTGAATTATTTTTGAAGCGTGATTGCATTTCGTGCCAACGCGTTAATTAAATTTTAACAGGTGCCTATTCCAAGGAAAGTGAAAATTGCTGAATTATGTCGATAATTACGTATCGAAATTATATTGTTCAAAACTCGAACTGTTTGTTGCGGTTTGAAACTAGAGTCGGAAGTGAAGTAGAAGACAAGAAATGAGAATGATTATCTTGAGTTTGCGATTACTTTGGCTTCCTTTCGACGTATAACATTACACATATCTTGCTAGCAGTTGCATTCAGTCGCAATGGTAATGTTTTAAATCAATGTTGTAAAATGTTTTATTCTTCTAACACAAGTCAACTTAATTACTTTAAACTAATATAACCAAAACAAATCTACCTAATTAAATATTATAATTTCATATTAATTATAATTTAACTCCAACCCAAAAAAATTAGTTATCGAAAACATTTTTTTTTATCAAATTCGCGAAAATTATCCTTGATCAATTTAATTATGTCTTTTAATTACAATTAAACATGTATATATTAAATATGGGTCATTCCAATCAAGCACAAAAAGTCGTCTCGCACGTGTCTCGTTGATTAGACTAAAATTTTTTAATTTAAAGGTCATCGAAATTCAAACTGAAATATGGAATTTCAGATCACATTTTCAAAAAATGATATTTCAAAAACCGCTTCTTAAAAGAAGCTGAAATTTTAATGGGAGTTCAGTCGCATCTTTAAAAAACTACAAAAAAATTGTTCATAATAAATTCAAAAGAATTCCGATTTTTTATAACAAGTTTTTTGATGTGACTAGTAATGTCGAGCGCGCTTCGCGCGCTCTCCCCCATCAGATTTTGAAATTTTACAAAATGAAATTAAATACCTCGGCGCGCGCGCAGCGCACGCCTTCGTTTCGATTCCCGATTTTCCTAACAATCCTACATGTCAAATGTCAAATTTTTGCGACCCGTCGAATTTCGAATTTCGAATGTAATCAAATCGGCCTGTCAAAATATAAAGTATGACGTATGAAGTTGTTCGATAACGCAAATTCAGGAGTGTCATGAACTTTTTTAATATGGACTAGAATGTCGAGCGCGCTTCGCGCGCTCTCCCCCATCAGATTTTGAAATTTTACAAAATGAATTTAAATACCT
>JAQQRF010000538.1:0-81636 GCA_030523145.1 Trissolcus brochymenae
TTGTTGAATCATGTCTATAGATTTTTCATTAATTGATATCTCAATTTAAAAGCCTTCATTTTTTTTCTTGAAGGAGAGTGGAAGGAAAAACGCGTCAATTAGCGAATCTTTTGGACAATATTTTATGAATTATCTATTGTTTTGATTCATTTTCCGTCTTCCTGTTTTTTTTTTTTTTTTTTTTTTTTTTTTTTTCAGAATCGTTTTTGAATAAAAACGTGTTATTTAGAATTAAAACCAAATTGAACAAATAAAATTGAAAAACAAAATTGGAGCAAATAAGGTGGTTTTATAAAATGAGGTGTAATTTCGTTACACGTTCAACACCCAACGATTAATAAAATCTAAATCCACAAGGGACCTCGGGAGATTATGCACATTAAAAGCGCACGTAGAAGTGAAAATATTAATACCCATATTTTTGATAGTTGATTACATTCTAACCGATACTTTGTCAAAATTAATACCCTGCACGCTTTTTGAGTGCAACAACAAACTGCACACCTTGCCGTTGCTCTTTTTCTTCTGTCCGTTTTACGCGTGGCTATTTTTGTTTTAATACCTTAATTTTCGAGAAATAATAGTAATTGCTTCTTTATAACAGAGAAAGAGAGAGAGAGAGAGAGAGAGACTACCTCGCATTAATAATTCAGCCTAAAGACACTTTTCGTGTAAGTCTCTGATATAATATCAATTTTGTTACGCTTACGAGCCGGCTTGTTCGAGGCAACATGACAGTGAAAAAAAGGCTTAACCGCACATTCACGTTAAACTGTGTAATAAATTACTTTTTTGACGAGGAGCTTTGCGTTGCTTTGCTCACCCGATGCGTACAAGCACTTTACAACTTGTCGACTGCCATACAACATTGTGACTTCATTTTCGACAAGTTTTATATATTTTGGAAACAAATGATTTGTAAGAATTAAGTCAATCATCATCATCATTAATTCAATTATCATTCTGTGCTAATTTAAATTTTTCAATAACAAATTTGATAATAATTAAATTTGAATTGAAAAAAACACTGTGACAGTTAATTAATAAATACATCTCGACGCGAAATCGGAAGGCACCAAAAACAGGGTCCGAAGTAATTTAATTTCCCAAATGAAATTTTCTTATCGCAGTTCTTTCTCTCTTTCTCGCGATACAAGAATAATGAAGGCCGAATCTCGTGACCCCATTGCCATGAAAACATGTGGCGAGAAAAATGAAACGGTGGAAAACAAACGCCGCGTCCAAATAAACACAGAGCGTTACGCGCGCGGCTATCTATGCAGCTCGTACAATCTACAGCGACATATTTTAAATGAAATTTGGACGGCCCGATCGATTCCCCCGACTGTGTACTATTACCGCTCATTCATCCTTTTTTTGCACCCCTCCTCTTAAAACAAAAACATTCCTCACCGATTATTCTTATTTCCATTCCTTCCCATTCTCCTTTTTTTCACTTAGTTATTCATCATTCAATTTGCGAAATGTCACTCTCGTTTCATTCTTCGTTTCTCACTTCCCTCGAGGGCGTGACCTTGAAAATTCAAATCTCTTATCATCGTCTCGGCTTACGAACAGCGAAAGCTGAAACAAACTGTTTTGCATATCTAGAAAAAAAGTATCCAGCAATGTTATAACATTTTTTCTTCTGCCAATTGATGATTTTTTTTTCGTTTTATATTTCGAGTTAGCAACAGTGGAATAAATTTGGGTCGGGGCGTTAAGGAAAGGAAAGCTTCGGGAGGAAGAAAAGTACAGGCGACACGATATAGCGTGGAAAAACGCGCGCGAGACAAGGAGCGCGGCTCGGGAGCAAGCGAGACGGCGAATTTCTCGTGCTTCGGCTTATTGACTCGCCCCTCGGGTCATCGCGAGGGATAAAGCGGCGTCGGCCGTGACGGCGAGGAGCGACGTTGGTCGCTCGCGTTGTTCCCAGCCGATCGCAACGAAAGCCATAAACGCCGTTGCCAAATCATCGGCGCGCTCTGCTTCGCCGCGCGTACGTATATACCTCGCCCCTCGCGTCGCGCCCGCTCTTAATGCCGTGGCCTCGCTCGTCACTCCGTTCGACTGAGCGCGTCTCGCTCGCACCCTCGCGCTCTCCGTCGCATCGCTCCGTCTCGCTCGCTTCCTCTCAGCTCCTCGTCCGCCTTATTGTCCGCGCCCGTGGTATCCCCTTCGGCACGTCTCACCTTTTTCGATCGTCAGAGGAACGCGAGAGCCGCGATTGGAAAGCGTGCCCCACCCAAAAACCATCCTTCCTCTTGCTCAACTCTCCTCACTTTTTTTTCAACCTTTTTTTTAACGCTCCAAAAATCATACCTTGTTTTTTTTTTTAATCCACTACCTAATTTGCAACTTTGATAAACAAACTGAAAACCACGAAAAGTTGTTGGCTAGAAAACGATTTTGATTGCTCGAATACCGATTTTTTGTTTCATCGTTTTTATACTTAATTTGTAAAACTTTGACAATCGATGAACTGAATAAAAATCAAACAAAAAGTTGTTTAAAAGCTCGTCAAATTCAAAACTGTTCTTTATACAGAACTGAACGGACTGGTTCAAAGTTGAAAATGAACCAAAATGAAACAAACATTTTTCAAAAAATTCGTTGATACATTTTTTTGGGAGTCACACAAGTTGGGCGAAATTGAAAAAAAAAAAACCTTTTCGCGCCAGGAGTAGGAACGAACGTCCAAAAAGGATATATTAAAAAGATGATTTTCGGTTTCGCTTTTGGAAATCGAACCACGCGATTGGACGACTCGCACTGATGGGAGCCCCCGAAAATTGCCAGCCGTAAATCAATCACAATTAACTGCCGCGGGTCACGTGATAATTCACGCACCAAGTCGACGCGGCTCGGAGCGTTGCCTATTGATCCCCGCTGAAATTTCGCCGAACAACAATGCCGATCGATGCGCGCCATGACGCGCGGCCCTCGTGGTATTAATGAGCCGATGGCGACGTCCGAAAAAAAAAGAAAGAAAGAAAAGAACGTTACCACGCCGAAGGTCAGATGACGCGACGCGACGCCGCGCTTGAATTCATTCGGATAGAATTTTCGGGAGCCCCGCAAGATTGATGCCTAAAGCCGGCACGGCGGTTCCCGCTAATCTACATCGGCGAGCCCTCTCGGACGTCACGTGACTCGCTTAACAGATGTTTGACGGTGTACAAATGCTGCTGGTGAAATATTGACAATGAGCGCGCGCGGAGAGAGACCTTGTGTTCGTTCTTAATAAACCACGCCGCTGGGATTGGCCGAAACCCACGCAGGGTCTTTGCTTTTGTCCAGGGGACACTTTCGGCACCAATTTATTGTAATTTATTCTCTCTGTTAGAAACGCGCTTTCCGGAAGACAGCCGTATGCTCGATTGGAAAACCATTTCAAAGAATCCACCTCGGACTTGTTTTTTTGTCCAAGAATTTGTCCAACAACTAATGGTTTGTCTAAAACTTGATTGATTCTGTACAAAACTTTAAATGAGAACATTGTTTTCATTACAAAAACATCCATGTTTTGTGAACGAAAAATAGGTTCCCAGTCAAAAAAGGGGGATTTTTATTTTCAAACAGTTGCAACAACTGCAAATTTACAAGTTTTCGCATCAATTTGTTACTGAAACATAAATACCACAATATTTTTCGACTAGAAAATGATCAAAGGGTATAAAATCAAAAGGTTGTAATACAGTTCTTAAACAGAACGAACCATTTTGTCAAATGCAAAGTTTGGTTCGTCTTTTTTTAAGCATTCAACTCCACCAGAGTTCGATCTTGATCTAATTTGTATCATGTAAACAGAGCCAAGTTGATAAACACCTGGTTGATTGCACGTTACATGTGAAATTGTTTAGGTAACCAAAAACCAAGAGATAAAAATCATCAGCGTGTGTCCGTGAGACATTTTATTTACCATCCCGAGGTGATGCAAGACCCTTTCGAAAAGAAATAAACAAAAAAACCAAAAAAAAAAAGAAGTACAGCGGACCAATACAATCTAGCTTGACGAAACGCGACGGCGATGTCGAAAGCCGCGACACCGCCGCATTAAAATTCAAAACTTACATTCTAATTGCCACGAGCGACTCCTACGAAGGAGCACTTTCCCAAGCGACGTGATATTTCAGCAATCGATTTCACCTCGCTTGCGCGCCCAGACACACCTGTCCGCCCGAAATTCGATTCAGGGGAATCTGCGAAGTAAGAGAAAGAAAGAGAAGACGTTGCGATATTAATTTCAAAGGACGAAAAACAAGTGTGCAAAAACGCGAGGGAAGGAGGGAGGAAGGCGATAAATAAAATTGACGCCTGGGGATATGCGCGACATTGAAAACAACAAGGCTACGTCGAGCGGACAAAAGAAGCGAAGCGGAGGAAGAAATTGAATAAGAACGTGACGTATTGTCGCGGGTGGACGGTTAAAAACAAAGTACGTATACGGGAGAGCGTGTTTTGATCGTTTCCGTTATGAATCAACGGAAGGCCGGGGGAGAGAGAGACAGAGAGCGGGGGAGAGCGAGAGAGTGAGACAGAAGAAAAAAGATAAATACGCAGTGTGGAGATGGGGTACGTGCGGAGAATGGGAAGCGGGCGTCGCTCGCGCATCGTTCCGGAGAGCCGTATATAACGAGAAACTCGAAGGCAGAGAATGAAAGCGAGAGCGCTTTATGCGGCATTCATACGTACCTACCGGTGAGCGTAACTACTGGCTGGAAGTATCCGCGTAAAGTGGGTCAGTGTCGCGGAACTTGAAAACTTCGCTTCCGTAATCCGAGTAGTACAGAGCCGCGCAGACGGCACTCTCAAAGTCGCTAAACTGCATTTACGCGTCGGTAAAACAGCGCCGCCAACGTGTTGCATAACTTTTCTATAAAGCCGCGGATGTTGCGACTGCGCCCCCTCCCTCTCCCCAGCCGAAAGAATACACAACTTTTGCGCGTTTCTTGCTCGCTTTTTTGCCGCCGTCCCATTGTGGACAGTGCCTTGCTTGTGCGCGCTTACACCCACACAACAAACGCCCGTTCGGTTTTATCTCCACTGACCTACTGGTGCAAATATGTTACGCACAAAATATTGCCAGGTCTCTCCATCATCCAGATTTTTTTCTCCCTCGCCTTAACTCTCTGACGCCGAGAAAACCTGTCCCAACTGGAGAGAGAGAGAGAGAGAGAGAGAGAGAGAGAGAGAGAGAGAGAGAGAGAGAAAAACAGATTAGATTTTTTAACGCAGAGAATTAATGCAAGATTTTATTATCGAAATGTTGTAGAAGAGTGTCTTACGCCAATTGATATTCGAATTTTGAAACGAGATGGTACGAATTTACTGTCTCGTTGCAAAAAATTTAATTTCGCAGTTTTTGATGTTCATAAATGTATGTTTTTCACAGTATAATGAGGGAAATTTATTTGAAATTCAACTGTTATTTAATATTTAGTTCGTTAGTTATTAATTTGATAACAATTATGTTGAAATTTTGGATATAATAGTTATAAAAAGAAATTTTAACAATCAACTAATATTAACCCACTCATCAGCACTATACATTTTTTGAACGAAAATATGTTTTACGCTCTTATTTTGTATACTCTAAAAAATCTTTTTCCCAAGCAAGAAGTCGAAACAGCATTTTAGTTTTCATCCTAGAAGAATTTTCGAAGATCAAAAATTGTTTATCTTTCACTTCAAGCGTTTATTCTTTCTCCAAAAATAAATTGCTACAATCGATTACTTTTTACAATGTAACCATTTGATGATCGCATCGTTTCTTGTATTTCGTTATGTATCAATCATAAAATCGCTTTCACGTCACGTCTTTGAACGAATTTGATTTTTCGAAATAACCCTTGTACACATGCATCAGAGTTATTGCAATTTTTTCTTATAAAAAGTTGATATTTTTTTGTCGATTATTTTCTAATCCTTTTTTTTTTGCAGAAAAATCTTGTTTGATTTGATATTTTTGTTCTACGACAATCAATTACACAGGTATCATTTGGTTTTGAATAAATCATTAAAAAAAATCAGTCCGGCATTCCCACTGGGTCAACACAGGCTGGAACAACTAAACCTGATTGTTTTGATAGTCTTTTATACGATCGGTAATCCAGATAGGATATAAGGTTTTTGATCCAACATATATTTTGATCGATGAATACACACAGAAATGTATACCCTTAAGTCGATTTTAACACCCAAGCCCTACGGATGAGTAATCACGTATCCTTGTATTCTAGGCTCAGTTTGAGATTTTAAGATCGAAAATAAGTGGACTGAGATGATGTGATTGACTTTTTTCATTCGTGTCAACTTGACTTTTTTTTCTCTCTGAACGATTTTCTTTCTCAACAAAACAATCGGGTCTATTTTTGTGATACGAAATTTATGTGAGCAAAATATTTTGGCTTGTGGCAAAGATGTCAACGTCATCGGACGTACGCAAGCAGACGTAAAAACTCATCGGATGACAGCCAAGGATCGGGTGGAAAGTGCAGATTTATTTTTGGAAATCGCGGAAACATCGCGAGGAGGTGACGCGAGAGCGCCGGGCAGACGCGCGGAAACCGCGGAGCTGGCTTTGTAAATAACTCGCGGGTCGCGCAAAAACGGTCACGCGTTTGCTTTTTTTTCGCCCTCTCTCTCTCAGGTCTCTGTGGGTCTCGTAAAAATAACATCCCGACGACTCTAGCGTAAATTTACCCAACCAACATGTTCGAGAATATACTTTTCTGTTAAGCTGGCAAAATCATCGAACAATTGGACAAATCTGTCGACTAATTTTATTATAATTCGCAATTTGTTTCGCCGAATAAACAAAGCTCGAAAATAGATAAAAAAAAAAGAAAAGAGTTGTGAGCAAAAGTCAAACCTTCTTTTTTTTCGACGGCGCTCGCAGACACTTTCTCGGGGATTAGGCGTACATAATAAACCCATACATATGGCCTTTTTTTGTCGGCAACTGCAAGATTTTTCGGCCCGATAAAAGGAGCGCGCTTTCAAAATGTGTGCGTGTACCTGAAACCGCGCGCACGCCTGTGTGTTGCACGCACACACGCAGCGCTTGACCGCGTGTGTGTAAGCTCGCCCTTCACGCAATCGCTCGATGAGACAAACATTTCCTAACCACAGCCGAGTAGTCATTTACTCGCGCGACGTCGATACATGGCTGCTACGTGACTTTGCGCGCGTGAGCTCCGCGCTTACTCCCAAGAACTCTATTTAATTTCACTCAGATATTCGTTTTTGCCTTTTGTTCACGTCCAAATATCATGCGCATTCCTTCGATAATGAAAAATTTCATATCCGATTCAAGATGTTTACATTATCTTAAAGATCTTTTCATCGCCTATGCTATTATGAATATTATTGTGATATCAAATTTGTGTTAATTTTTTATCGAAACGGCAAATTTGAGTATAACATTTTACAGATCTAGTGTAATTTGTAAATTACTAAAATTATAAAATTGTACAACAAATAAGAAAAAATAAATGAACAAATGTAAGAGTATACAATTTGTAAAATTTTAAAACGATAAAGTACAGCTTTCAATTGTAAATAGTGAAATTACAATTTCAGTGTAATTTTATTCGAATACATGTAAGAATACCCGAACTGTATTGTAATGGTTCTATAAAAAATGAAAACGTATTGACATAGAATTTGTTAGTAATTAAAATGTAGGATTGACTTAAATTTTGGACAATTTGATTTATTGTTGTAGAGTGAAAAAAATAGTGTTTAAATGCGGTTCGAATTGGTGAAGTGGTCGCTAAAATTTACTGAACGTGTTTGTAAGAACAATGGCGCTGACGAGCTTACACCTGGACATCGCGGCGACCGATGCGTGTACCGTCGCCTGGAACGATTCCAAAAGTTGAGCGAGCGCGATCGTGCGCAAATAACGAGAGCACAATTATTGTCGTCGTCGTTGACGACGTCTGGCGCGCGAGTGCGTACAATTCTCGGCACAACACGTGCGAACTACGCAGAACAATATACATATATAGGGTGTCCTCGAATCAACCCAATCAATTGTCAAGCGAAAGCTGAAGCCGTCTGCGAGACGAATACTTATATAGTTGTTTATGGGTACGATTTTGGCGAATCTGATGGTATAATTCCGGAGGGTCGCAGAGGTAAACGTCCCAGTTTTTGGCAGCGCTTGAAACGTGCCGGGATTTAAGCTCTACACGTGTACACGAGTAATTTATATAAATCATACGCGCTCATATTCCATGTTAATTTTCCATGTTCTATTTTGAACCATTCATCTCTTTTTTTTTTTTTTTTTTTTTTTTACTTCACGATACAATTTTATTCGATTTTTTCTGCTTATTTGGATTTGAGTATTTTGCTGAGTTAATTTTTGCGGATTTTTGGATATATAGTTTCGAGATTAATATACCGCCCGAGAGCGAGAGCGAGAGCGAGAGAGAGAGAGAGAGAGAGAGGTGAGAAAATGGAACAATTAAATATTTGTTTGACGCAGTGAAGCAATTTTGAGCGCGAGTATCGATCTTGTCGTTTGTGAGGGTTCAAGTCTTGGTTATAATTTAACGTTAATCGAGGTTTGACTGGAACATACGTTTGAGCTCGGAGCGAAAAGCGTGCTCGATATTTGGGCCAAGCATTTACCACACTTCTGTTTTACGAGAACGTTTTATCGACCCCGTGTGTATCCGGGGACGTAATTTACCGAGCTCGCTCTGTATCCGTCGTTTCCCGCTGCGCTGCCAAGGAACGCCATTCGCGGTGTATCTCGCGCGCGCTCTTTTTCCGACGTAAGAGATCTCTCGTTCCCTCGTTTAATAAGCGGTTGGAGAGCGAAACACGTCGGGGATAGAGACGCACGGCGCAAAAGACCGACCATTTACTCGACACGAACGAGGGAACGCTCTCGCGTGTGTATATACCTTTGCTATACACCGTAACATGTTCGCTGCACACAAACACACACACACGAGCGAGTCGAACACACGAACATGTACACAATGTCGAAAAATATTCATAACATGTATTAGCGTGTGAACTATTATGCAAAAGCGTTTACGCGACTCGTGTTCGTTTCTGTTAACACCTGTTCGTGACGTAAAACTTCAACGATTGCCAATTAAATAATTTCAGACAAACACTCAAAGTTTCACCCCTTCCCAACCTAATTATTCATCAACGTGAATGACTATTTTATTAACTAAATAAATTTCATTTATTAAATTGTTTTGTAATGTAAGAAACAACGGTCTCAAAATGTTGCCACCGGTAGCGCCACTGTCAAGTGAAGACAAAAGCGATCACGCGGTGCGCAAGCGCATGACAAAAGTCGCATGTTTAACGTTTTTTGAACGATCGAGAAAATTGATCCGGCAGTTCGTCTGAACGTGTGTGCCGAAAATCGTGCATTGGCAGGTTGTTTTCCGCGGGCAAACAAATAAATACCCAAACACGGTCGGGCTTAAATGACAACACATACAGTAGTAAATATAATCACATAATCGGGCAAACGTATCAAGATACTTCCGCCCGTATATTAACTCGGCGCATTCGAAAGCAACATGTGCGAGGCGTGCATTGCCGCATGTCAAGAGAGTAGGAAAAAGCTCGCTCTTCGGCAATGATACACGCGGAAGAAACAAAGAAGAATATACAGTGAAAAAGAGGAGGCACGGAAAATAATCCGCGTGCAAAATGATGTAATCGCGACGTCACATAACTTCTTCTTTACTTTTCATTCACAACCTGCTGTGCAAAAGTAACTAAAAATGTTGCACCAAATTAAACTGTACATCTATATTTTTGTAAATTTACACCAGACATTTTGTAATTTTACATTCATCTCCGCATATTTATACTCCTACACATTATAATTGTATACTGAATTAGACATTTTTTTTTTTTTCGAGTGGTCTCGGATCTTTTATACTGTAGTTGCAACGTTCCAGAGCTTGGAGCAACAATATCAGTTGCAAAAAATATTATATCACCAAAAGAAAAGATGTTCTTGGCGTCGTCGTCTGTGAATTTGTATATCGATCCGTCAAATGCGCAGCGCACCGATGTTTTGATCTTGCGACACAGAGAGCTCGAAGGCACGGATTGCGAAAAAGGCGAAAAAGCAGCTTAGAGGCCGGCGGAGCGCGCGGAGCTTACAAACAGCGTCATTAAATTTACATGCTTGACCGTAAAATCGACGGCGTATAAAAGAGAGGGACGATTGGCGCTCGCGCGACTGAGCGTGGGAGCCGGCTCATAAAACCGTCGGAATGATCGAATTTAATATGTACAGCGTAAAAGCATATAGCGCACACGGCCATTAGGATTTTGGACCAGGTCGAGTTAAATGAGCGTCGGTCTAGTGCACCGCTCTCCGGCTGAATGTTTAAATGCGCGACGTCCGATCGGGCGTCGAAAAGCGCCGGGTTTATATTTATAAGCCGATGTGCGGGGCCGAGGCGTAAACATGTGCATAAAATATATAAACGCCAGGCGAAAGCTCTGACGTAACGTTTCGCGTACATAAGCCTCTGAAAACACGAAGGCTTCTAAGGTAGCGCTTAGCGGGGCGCGGGGTGCGGAGGGTTGGCCGGGGGACGATGGACGACTCGAGCTAGGGTGAACGCGGGCGAGGGTGAGAGCACGGCGATAGGGCAGGCCGTTATTTAGACGACCGCGTCCCTTCGCGACTCGATTCACCCTCTCTCACGTCGCTGCGTAGCTCGGGCTGCGCCGTCGCGCGTCTCGCTCCTACTCACGGCCACTCACTGGCTCGCTGTCTCTGTCCCTCTGGATGTCGTTAGGTCGTCCGTCCCGCTCCCTCGCCATTTGCCTCTCGCTCGCACCATTTTGCGTCAAGCCGCGCCACCGACTGCGCTCTGCGCGTTCCTTCCGTCCTTTCTTGCCGGGCACATTCTATCTAGAGGTAGATAGCTGGCGACCTTCCGCGTCGAACGACCCTAAAACGCCCGAGAACCGATTCGTCTTCTTCCCTTCTCCTCCTCTCGCTCTTCTTCTTCTTCTACTTCTTATTCTTCTTCTGCTGCTGCTGCTGCTGCTGCTGCTGCTGGCTACACGTTCTTCTTCAGCCGATGTCGCTGCGGGCAACGCGCGGAGGGTCAGGGGGCGCACTTTGGACGCAGGCCAAAGTGCCTAATCGCGCAGTTACCTAATGACCGAAATGGCGCGGATAAAGACTTTTGGGAACGCTCTCTGCGCCATCCGAGGTCCGGGGGATTAGAGTAGGGGGCTGCCCCGGGGGGAAAACGGTCGCGGCCATGGCGGATCTGCCGATAGCCGGATTTCGCTTTTTGTTCATTCCCATCGCAGCGCGGCTCTCTCCTAACGAGTCGGGATCACTCTTTTTTTTTCTCACCCTTGCTCGTCCATTACCAGCGCATCGATTCTCTCATAACCCAAGGAATTGTTAATTAGATCAATAATCACGCGCTTTCAATTTGGCTTAGCGCACATCAGCTTTAGATTTTGCATGCACCGTTAGGCAAACTCCGCAACACAAGATGATTTGTTGTTTAACGCCGCGATCGATTTTCGGCCTCCTATTGATCGCTTTCGAGTTTTTTTGTTTTCTCTCTCTCTCTCTTTCCATCGTTTTTTCTTGCCAAAGAGATGGGCCTGAGTTGAAGGGTACCGGGGGAAATTTAAAGACCTTTAAATCCCACAATGGACATTCCTGCAATTTTAAATTTTACCACCTGATAACCATCTGGGAACTTGAAATTCGTCTCAAAAATGTTTCGTGACTTTGACTTCTCGTGTTTTTGTATTTCAATCTTAAGATGTTTCTGGATTATATTTTCGGAACTTTTCACTCATTATTACAATTTTATGGTTAATGGAGAAATTTTTAGAACATCTATATTATTGATACAAATTTCGAAACAAAATGTGTTTTTTTTTTGCAAATAATTTGCACACTTTTTTTTGTTTTACATTTTAATTTTACATTATGAATTTACGTCACACAACGTAAATTTTATCGATTCCGTTTGTCAACATCAAACTGTAACATCTCCCTAACAAAATCATATTACTAAACAATTTGCGTCACGGCTCTAAAAATATTTGATTTTTTTCTCCCTACTGTACTTTTTACAAAAATACTTGCCGCTTGATATATTTGAACGAAAAAATCTCTCGTCGCGATGAGCAATTTAAAATTAAAAAAAAAGTGACATTTTATACATAATAGGGTGGGAAAAAATTGAACCCGTTGGAAAAGTTCATGGCAGGAATGAAAGTCGATCAGTTTGTTAAAAATTAAACGGATGATTTGTCAGAGTCGCGTTTGTATGATCGTTAACGCAGATTTAAGAGCCGACAAGTTGGAGAATAGAGAAGTTGCACATGTTTTCTGTCCAAGCACCCACGATTCATCACCAGAACTAACAAATTAACTTTCCTCGAACACCGGGCAATTTGACAATTCGGTATTTTAAATGCCAGGCCCATTCATCAAATATCCATCTGTGTCTCGCGATGTTTGGGAGGGCAGGCATTTGTATACCTGTGGTGTTTGCCGGGTCGCTTTGGCTCACGCGCCACCGAACGTTTCTTCGTTTTAACTTCGTTTAAACTTGAACTTCTGCGAAGAGAGCCAGTGATGCCACGTCTTTTTGAATCCCTCGCCCAACAGGGCATGAATAAATTTGTACACTCTGTACAATCGCGCGGCACCATGAAATCGTCGGCAAAAACAATATTTTTTTACAACATTGTTGTCGTTCAAAATGCAGCAAAAACTGAAAAAAAAAAACAAAAAAAAAAACAAAAAAGAACGAAACCTGAAATGGAGAAATAACTTGACAAAAAAATCGATTTTAATTCTCCTTCTTTTTCATTTGGATGAAGATGAAGAGAAAAAAGAAACATTCGTTCGGTTATATTTATACATTCTCGTCGGTGATTTTTGTTTGAAATCAGCTCGCGTTCGCAATGAGCTCGCTTTGTTTTTTTCCCCCTTTGGCGAGACGTGCGCATCTTATCCTGACGATCTCTGCGCCATGGTTACACGAAAAATTTCGCTCGCTCATCCGCGACAGGAGCGCATCCTGACGCGCCAGCCAGCCATCCAGCCAGCTAACTCGGCGTGGCGTTTACCGGAGATCCACGGCTAATTAAAAGCAACCTGCCGAAGCGCGGGTTTCACAAAAGAAAATTGTCGGTCGGGCATCTATTGGAAAGCCCCGCCGAGAACGAGAAGACGGCGCGGAAGAGATGAAGAAGAACAGGGGAGAGAAAGAGAGAGAGGAGAGGACGTCCGCGCGACCGCTCCATTGTTGTATACGCATCGCATAACGGGATCCAACGTCGCATTCACGTGCATGCAGATTATGCGCGCGCGCCTCTGTAAAGGAAGTTTGGATAATGTCGACAACTTAAGGGTGCTCCGCCATACAATCCCAATCCGATAAGGTGTTTGATACAACGAGAACAAAACTTCAAGCCCAGGGTGAAATTTTCTACCCTCATTTGATCTCTTCTCTCGAATCAACCAAAAATATTCTTCATTCAACAATGACTTCCTCTTGAATTGCAATACCACTCAGATAAAATGAAGCATACATTTTCCATGTAGATGTGAAATATACCGCTTATATGCTTGGTTCAACACATATGCTTCCAAATATGTGGCACAAGTGCCTGCATATATGAACCCATTTATGTTTTTTTTTTACCTGAGCCCTGTCGAAAAGGCTGTATATCAAAAGCGCAAGTTAAGTTTTTGATTCACTATCATAAGTGCAAATTCAAAATAGTCAGATGCGCAACTTTTAAAATATTCATAAGCGCAACTAGAAAAATAATAAAAAAAATCAATTATTCAGTATAAGAAACATTTGACTAAAATGTAGAGAAAATATCGTTTAGCAACGATTGACAAGTAAAATACAAAATATAACGTTGAAAACTAACAAACAAATCAAATAACAGAAATTGCCTTGCGCTCACACGTTGATTTTATAATATTTTTCTGAACATCCCGGTCACTGTAAGATTTGTCACACTTATATGTTCAACATACGAAAGCACTTCCGTTACAGTTTCATTTGTGTGCAACAAAACATTGCAAGTTTTTGAGGTACACCTACGTTTTTGCACCAGTAACTTCTATTTAAAAAAAAACGGTATTTAAATGTATTATATTTATTGGTGCGACTCAAAATCAACGACATTTTGGCAATCTTTCACCTGGACAACTGAAGAAATTCCGTTACGCTTTTGAATATATGAATGTGCGCTTTTGATTGTTTTCATGTTGCGCTTCTGATTATTTTGAAAGTGCACTTTTGACAAAGAAATCAGGTCAATTTGCGCTTTTGATAATCACCGGTCGAAAATCTATATCTGTTAATATAGTTTACAAGATATGGTAATATAGTTTATATGTTTATGTTATATCACAAATAATTTTTATTTTGCATACATGAAAAACAAAAAAGTTGATAAACTTTCTTTAAAGATAATTGGCAGTGTCAGACATAAGTGTATTTTCATCTGAGTTATAATTTTCTTATTTCATTTATTTATTGTATAGTTTGAAATCTGAAAACAAATATTTTTCATTCAAATTTCACTTTATCAATTTCCACTTGAGCTATTGAGAAGTAAAATTACAAAATGAAAAACAACTTCTTGGCAGAAGAAGAGGCGATAAAGCCACGAGGGCAACATTATTTTCATTGCTTGAGTGTATTCCTTCAGTTTGTGAAGAGTGACTTATGGAGGGGGCTTTTTAGACAGTAGAGGCTGACCAGGTCCAGCAGATTTATGAGAGTAATTACCGATTTTGCCGTGGACTCAAAAAGAGGGACGTCCTGGCAATTGTCTTTGAATGATTTCACGCACGACTTTATGACACGGCTTTCTTATGCGAATGCTTAATACGCTGCTGTAAAATGTGCTGTTTACCCCAAAAGTATAGTCAGCTGCAGGATGATTGATGTCGAAAACAAAGCCAGCTTCAGCAAAATCGTTCCGACCTACTAATCGGGTTTTGCGATTTTTCTTTCGTGCTTAGGAGAAGACTGGATGAATAGTGTCGAATTGTCATTTATTTCAGAGTTTTTTAGTTGCTCTTTTTTATTTTTGTTTGTTTAATGTTTTTACCTTAAAGAAAATGTTGGCAAACAAAATCATCGAGTAATAATTTTGAAAATAAGATTAAATGTTTGTACTATCATTTGCCTGGGTATCCCGTGTGTCCCGACGTTTCTTAATTTTCTCGCCTAAATTTTGCTCGCGTAAGCCGTAAAATTCAGCTGTTATTTACTATAACATTCATTACTTGGAACATTATAGAAACGCATTTTTTATATTCAAAAGAAGAAATTTGTCGAGCTGAAATTGTTTATAACAATTTGGTTATCCTATTTGTGACTTTGTTGAAAATGAATAGAATTTTAATTTGAATGAATGATTTATCAAGACTTTTGAAAGCACGAAATACGGATCTGTGTCAACATTACCCAAAAATGATTCAAAGTTGCACACAGCACGCTTGGTTCTTATTCATGTATTGCGTTTACACCAATGAACGTGGACCCATCAAACTTATACGTGCACAGTCAAAAGCGTTTGTAATATGTACCGAAATGCATAGTACTCATTTGTAAATACGACCTTGCCATACGTCGTTTATGGTCGCACAGCGTTCTCAAGGGACAATATGTATGTACGACGAATCCACGATGTCAAGTCGTTAATGTGCAAATGTGTGGTTATTTGTTTATATTTGTATTTGCTCCGGCGGTATCCAACAACATTTTGTATACCATGAAATGCAAATAAACGTTTCGCATATGCAAACCCAGTGAGAATAAAAAAAAGTTGTACAAAATTGTTTCCAAGGAAATAATGTTTACTTTTGTTTTCATTGAAGCTTTCGATTGATGTACTATAAACTGGTCGATTGGAGAGTGAAAAAAGAAAAAGTTTTGTATCAAAAAGTTTCGTTCAAATCGAATCACTTATAAAAGTTGTTGGTACAGTTTGAAACTAAATTTTCATAAATACTTTTCGTCAGTGTAACTTTTTACGGTGCACATAAAACATCCGAAAACTCCTGGAACATTTTTACTACTTGTTGAATGTTGATAAGTATATAGCATTGTGCGTTCATAAATTCGGCTTGAAATCGCGATAAAACTGTTTACACGAGCATAACAGGCCATAATCATTTATCGAGTTCAATTTTCCATCTTCAAAAGAGCTATCAAAATTGTGATTATTGAAAAATTTGATTTATACAAATAACGAAGCCAAGATTCATTATTTGCGGGATGGTATAAAAAATCAAATCAATAAAGTTCAATCAGGAGCTATCAATTTTCCAACATCAAAGAGATTTACATCGAAAGAAATCGACAAAAAAGTTTTCGTTTGATGCGCAAAGGCGGAAAAAGAAATTGCATGAGCTCAATTTCAAAATTTTTCATTTAGAGTAATTAACACGATCGAGTGTAACAATATAAAGGCACACACGAGACAGACAAATTCTGAACGATGCGTGTTCGAACGTAAAAATAACCAATACATGAAAGGGTTAATTAAGTCATCGGAGTGGTCGAGCATTAATAATTTGTCAATATGAACCTCGTTACTTTCTGTATTGGCAGCAACTTTTTGATTCGTGTGATGAAGCATTCGCCACGCTTTTTACTGCCCGACGCTGTCGCAATGTTTGAATCTCCGCAAGAGTCCTCTCTTTAAAATCTTCCCGTTCGAATCAGCGTGTCGTCAAGGCATATGCGAGGTCGAACATTTTTGTGTAGGCGCTATACCTTCAAACCAGAAATCAGACTTTAACAAAAATATCAATATTATTTCAACATAATAATTTTTATTATATTTTTTATTTATATGCATTCTTTCTAAATAATAATTAGAAGGTAGGTGTGACAATTGCTTTAATTTCAAGCGTTTCAAGTCAAATCAAAGAGTCAAAAAATGATTGAGTAGTTTTGGGGGATGAATCATATAATGTTGGTACTAAACATGATCAAAGATTGTACAGGTGATAATCCTTGGCAGGACAAGTCTTGTTGCAGGCAAACTACTGCAGATCCTTTTATTGGATAACGCGTTCTAGATGGGTCTTGCCTACTTCACGTACTCCCTAGCTTTTCCGTTATTACAGCTTGCTATAATATGAAAATTAGGTACGCTTTTGCTGGGCTTGACACACCTTGAACTCGGTTTTCCACTTGCGCAAAATTTCGTCGAAAGTGTCAGAAACTATTATCGATTATTTCAGGGTTTGGAAGGCTAAACTAAGTTACTCTATAACATCACCAAAAATATTAAAAACATAAAATTAAACAAAATCTTTTGATCAGAGAAATGAGAACAAATTTGAAAATGATGAAAAATGGAAAAGAAAAAATGAAAAGGAAAAAAAATGAAAAAAAAAATAATAAAATGAGAACAAAAAAGAATGGGAGCATCAAAGTTTGACACAGACGAAATTGAGAGAGACAAAGAGAATGAGGTATTTTTCGGTGATGAAACGCAGGCTCGGAGTTTCCATACACGGTCAAACTTTACAACGACGCAGATGTCATAAAATGTTCAATAATCCGGGCGCAAACGGGTTGCTGTAAATATGACCTTGCGTTTACAAACTCGGACGTCCCCACGGGAGCCGGTCCTCGGAATTCTGGATAATCTCGGCAACTTGGTCTCGGACGCCGTTAGATCGAGTATTTATTTACCTGTGCGTCGCCGTGGGGCCGCGCCAACTTACGATACGCCTCTCGGAGCAAAGCCAAGCTGTCCAACTTTTTCACAAATTCGCGGATAACGCTCGGCCGAATCTCATTTTCGCGACCCTATCGCACAACTTTGCTGCCTCAAATGCGCGCGCCCGTATTACCGATGAGGATACAGAGAGGAACCTTACGTCAAACTCAACTTCGTGAATAAGTTCAAAATAGTCTAAACTGAAACAAGTCGAACGATACTCTTCCGCTCATTGGTATGTATTCATGTTGGTTAGTCCAATTAGGGAATTAGTTTTAAACAGTCTCGACGATGGTCCTAACAAATAAATACTCCAATTTATCAACAAGTTCAATGCATTTTCTTCATTCTTTGTAACGCGTGATTCGAATTAACAATTTTAATTTTATAACACATTTCTCCATATGATTTTACATCGAAAAATGTGAATTCACATTTCAGAATGTGATTTTTCATTACACAACAATTGTTAATCGTAAGATTAACAAGTTTTTTTTGTTTGCAATTTTAATCATTGAATTTAACCGAAAAAAATTACAGCCTTTCTCATGTTACAAAGCCAATGTTACAATGTTAACTGTAATTTTATAGCAGCTTGTATATGATTTGACTACCAATCAGACAAACAAAATGAAAAGTTTGTGTGATTGATTTCATTGATTTGCATCAATGAAAACCGATCAAAATTAATATAAGACGAGCATAAATAGCTGTCACGTTAAAAAGGGTTGGTTAACAATAAATATTTATCAGAGAGTTTGCTCGGTGAGCCCGGATGATTGTTCGTTTATTTACAGCAACCTAATTCCCTCAAGACCGTGTGCGCAGCACAAAGGCTGGGACTGAAAAAGAGCCATTAAAACGAATTCACGATTCGTGAACACGAATTGAAGCGCGTAAATTGTTAAACAATAATTTGCAGGCGGAGGGGAAAAAAACGAGGTGGCGCTTTGAAAAGTCGTGGAAAAGTGGTAATAAGTTGTCAAATAACTGGGCGCCCGTTGAATAATTTGAAGACGAGCGTTAAAGTCGAGGAAGGAAGCTGAAAATACGGCTCTGTTCTATTTTCTCGTCTCGGGCGATTTTCTGAGAAGCGTGTCAGCTTTCGAATTCGAGATTCTCTGTTATTCCGTTGCGGAAAACGCGCGCATCTTTTGACGCGATTATGTGCGCCGGCTGAGTCACGCTCGGTCTTCGGTTGGCCGATGTACGGTCTTTCCAATCCAGACCCGACGCGGGGACGCTTTTTTGAGGTCGAGGGTGTTGAATTGCAGCGTAATTTCAGGAAGTTGGACCCGCAGCGCGGCGGCCTCTTCAACTTTGCGTCAGCGGCTGGTCTGGGCAACATCGTCACTCGATATTTCACCGGTCCTTGAGTCGCGACTTTAAAGCTGCTTCAAACTTTCCACTAACCATCCCACGATTTAATTACTTCATTTAAAACCACTCAGCTGCCCTTCTTTTAACAACCTTCTGCATCACAAACACCAATTTCTTCTCACGGGTTCTACGGTTTCACGTACCCATATCGATCACGTTATATTCAATTCCCTTACATTTTTCAAAACAAATTTACATTTTACCAATCTTCAAATTTAAACCGAAGTTTTATAATTCAATCCGTGGTTTTAAAATCCACATTTTTACAATATCATGATTTCATTATTGCAATTGTTATCATCCAATTCCAATTGTAATTTTACATTTTCCAATTTTCTAATTTTCCAATTGTAATTTTTAATTCATTCTGTAATTTTGAAACTAAAATTGTAATTTTACTATTTCTATTAAAATTTTACAATTAAGATCTGAATTTACAACTACAATTTTACGATTCAAATGTAGTAATTTTTTACAGTTTTTTTTACAATTTTACAGGATACGAATTAGAAAAATAAAATGTTGCTGCGCAAAGTTTGTTTTTGCTATTCTAATATACTATAATTTGGAAAAATTAAAAAAAATAACGAACAAAGCAAAAATGAATCGGGTTATGATAACAACGGTGCATATAATGGCACATCGCATACAGAACAATGACGGCACGACGTTTATCATGCGAATCACTTGATACCCAAAGGAGGCATATTTATAAAATTATCCAGCTCGAAAATGCTGCCGTGGAATCAAATTTAAAGTGTCTCTAAAACATAATAAACCAATTAGCTGCGCGGCGCAACAAAAGTGGTTGTGCTTTTATTGTCGAATATAACCACCCTCCCAAAATCCTAAAAGGGGCAACCGGCATATTCATAAATGGCCGGGGCTTCGCGGCACAACCCTATTTATCAAACGTACACTCGCAACTAAATTAATTTGTAAAATAATTATTATCGATAATAATTTAATATAACAAACACGGTTAAACAGGACCCTTGGAAATGCCAGTCGTTTTGTGTTATAAACGTTAATCGCATATTAATTTCGTTTTCGCTCGTTTGATTTAGCTCTCGGATATTTACAAACCATTCAACACTCCGCTCAACCATGAAACAAGTGGTTTTGATTTAATTTTGCCACTTTGCAGGTACTCGAGATGGAAAATTAGTTTTTTTTCCTTTTTTCATCATTTAACCTCCACCCACAAAAGAATGTGTTCTCGACTTAATAGCTGCATTGTAAAATTATAAAAAATTACAATTACAAGATACGCATTGTAAAAACAGGTGTATTAAATTCGAACAAGTTTAATAAATGCTTTCAAGCGATTGTAAAACAAATAATTAAATTTCAATATTAACTAACTATCTACACTACAAATTAAAACATAATTTACTCTATATAATCAAAGACTTACTAATTTAGATGGTATACTAAACGAACAAAACTGACATAATATTTGCAAATAACTTTGAAAGCTAAAATTATCAACTATCAAATTAACCGAAATTGACCAAATTTACAATTTTTTTCGTAAATAATAATCGATTAAAACACATTACATAAACATTATCGAACAAATTCTGTTACCAGGTAATCTGCTCGGATACGAACATGAAATTTTACATCCACGGACTCTTTTAGCGTATTAATGGTTTAGTAAATAATATTACATCATGACGAAATATTCGAGGATATATCCTTTACAGACCTTGATCAAATAGCTCATTATTAGTATTTTGTAATAAATTTATTATTAAAGTTGTAAATCGATCAAGTAAATTGCTGGACATTCAAATTCAAATGATAGCAACGGATGTTCGCAAATAATTTGTCAAAAAAAATGCAAAAAATGGTCCAATTTCGATACAAAATTCGTGTTATAAAAGTTTTCAACATTTTCTTTTAAAACATGTTAGTCAGTTTTATGCGTTTTCTCGAGTTCACATTCATAATTTCATCATTTAATGCTTTTTATTGTTGATCCTATATTGATTTCATTTTATTATAACATTCACACTAAATTTTGAAGTGGACTCTCAGAATACACTGAAAACTAAAAGAAAATAGTTGCAACGATGATGAAATAAATTTATTAGAACAATCGAATACTTCAAACTCGTTCTCTATTTAAACAAAATTACAGCACCCAAGAGTTCAAAATGAGATCCAACCTACATTCGGCTCATAAAAGTCTCACGCGGCATCCGCATTTTCGATATTGACCAGCCCGGCACACGTGTGGACGACGAGAGCGTGTGGCAGCACGAGTTTCTTTTACATATGGGTCACGCAGTTTTTTTCTCCCTCAGTACAAAAATTCTCGCACAACAATTGCATTACAAAAAAAGAAATAAAAAAAAAAGGTAGGGGCCATGTATTTTAACAAGGTCTGGTTTTCGACGCCAGGGCGCACAAACAATATGCTCTCTGCAATTTGCCGCGGCTTTACATAACTCGCATGCGTTTGCGTCATTTTACGATTGGGTTACCCACTTTGCGCGGCAATAATTACTACAAAACTCGCGAGGCGTGGGCTACTTTTTCTCTTTTCGTTCTTTCTTTTTCCCCCTTTTTTTCATGACCGTTGCTCGTTTCGTGTGGAAATTTAAAACTTAGCCGATCGATCCGACGACCTTTCTCCAGGTCGAGTGAAACAGATTTTTCTCATAATCTTGGCTAATTAACGGTGGGGAGCGAGTTTTCACCGGCTGGCCCTTTTGTCGACGATTATAAGACGCACCTGCACACACCGCCAAGGCTCCGTCGTATTACAAAACCAGGTTCGCAGCGCGTGTCCGAGTTTTGCTTTCTCCGTTAATGTTTATAATTGGGGGATGGACTTTGGCGCAGGCAAACAAACGCCGCATTATGCCTCGTGACTTTTATGCGCAAACAGATAAAACTCTGATTCCGTAGTGCGCGCGATAATTAAGTCGTTTGTATATGCACGCCTCGACGGCGCACATTAATGACCCTGCCTGAGAAGCCAAAAGGTCTGGAGTTTTTCGTCAAAAAAAGCTCTGTTATTTGCTGTCCCCAAGTTGTTGTTTTACCGAGTTCGATCTGGTCCAAATATTTTGATTCAGATTCTAATGAAAGGAGAGGCGACTTCATCCGTCCTAATGAACTTTGTAATTATTTTAATGCGACAGTCCTTTTTTCGAACGATCAATTAAAAACAAGCAACTCTTTACTAATTAAAATTACTTGTCGGTAAGTACAAAATTTACATTTCTTCAGAAACTTTTAACAAAACAAGTGAAAGCTTAATTTTGAGTTTTGAGTTTTGATTGAACATTTTTTTTGCTGTTTTATTATTTTTTAATTATCTTTTTAATTTTATATCATCTGTGTGTTAAGTAAGAGAACAATTGAAAAGATCAAAAAAAGGTCAAAAATTGCAAACAATGAAAAGTGCACGTGAAAGTATAATTGCATTTAAACACGCGAGAGTAAGAGAGAGTGATTGTGCCAGAGCGCGTCCTGTCGATTGAGCGCAACATTATGATCGAATTGGAGCAACGACACTTGAAAAATAAATATCGCACAAGTGTTATAAGAGCTGCGTTACAATAAAATTCGAATAACTGTCAAAGTGTCAGAGCCTTTGTGTTCGCCCTCTCATTTGAATCACGCAGTCGAATGCATCGAGTAGGTCCTTGGAGACTACGGGTTAAATCGAACTAAATCCGCCCGACCGCTTGACCAGCGAATTTAATGCTTCCCAATGATGCAGTTCACAATAATTTAAATCCCGTCTCGAAGGATCGATACGCTGGCCAGCGAAAAAGTGCCGCTTTTTCTTGTCTCTTTATAAATTTCCAAAACAGTGGAAAATTTGCATCGAAAAAAATTCCTCCCTTTATGAAAAAAGTGGACTTTTTTCTCCTTTCAGTATACTCACCTGAAACAAAAAGAAAAGTATAGATTAGACAAAAATGAATAAAGAAAAAATGTTATTTACAGGCAATGTTTGATTTCGATTGTGAAAGATATTCAAGTTTTGTTTGCTGAAGTGAGACGCGATATGAAACAACAGATTTAGTTTTTGGTCGGCAGGGCGATTCATCGAGGCAGAAGTTGCGCGATATTGCTAGACCGTGCGGCCTTGATCAGGTATATCCACACGAACAAATACGAAACATCTTGGCATAATCGATCCGATGATTACTAATCTTTATTTCTACACACAGCACCGTCGTACTAACTAAAGAATCAAATTTTTGTTTCTTTTTTTTTTTTTTTTGTTTCTTCACTTAATTCGGAATAATAAAACTCTAATTAAAAACAAAATGATTTGCACAATTACTTACACAAATTTGTTTTCATTCTAAATGTCAAACACCAAATTTCTTCAACGAAAATTTTTGCAACAATTCAAACAATTTTTTGCAAATGAAAAAGGAAAAATTTAAAACTCGCTTTACACAAAGTTAAAAACTACAAAATTAAAATTAATCTCATTACATATTAAATGAGCAATTATTTTGGAGGAAAAAATTTTGCCGGAGGGATAATTTTGTAAGGAGTCTTAATTAGCGATGATATCTGCAAACGCATATATTTTTTCGTTGGTGAAAAGCACGAAGAGCGACTGCTGACGTGGCATTCAAGCTATCTTGGGCGCGGAGCACTCCAGAAAAGCGGCGGGTCTTTGTGCGTTTACGTGCGATCGCAAAAGGTCCAATTGGTGATGCGATGCGGAAATCGATCAGCTGCCTGGAGGAATGGCTCGGAAAAGCGGGGCATTTTCGTTTTGCTGCGCAGGCGAGGGACAAACCGGAAACGAGAGAGCGAGCTTTGAAACGTTCGAATTTGAGTTGGGTGTGTGTATGTATACAGTGAACGAAAATGCGGCCCTCTGAAATCAGAGTTTATTCAATTGGCGCGCCGATGGCTCTGGCTTTTCCACATTAGAAATGCATCTCATTTGCCGCGCTCGGACACACGGCCTCGTCTGCTTAATCAACGAGTCATCTGAACTTTCAGAAGTGTCGACAAAAAATTCAACCGAAACTCGGATCGCCATACAGTCAAGTGTTTTTTTGTTTGTTTTTTTACACGCGAGGACATTTTTTTCAATGCTCAAAAATGCCTATTTTCAGAGGCCCTAATCAACAGTTCACACTGTGACTTAAATTCGCATTATACATTTATTTCTTTGTCAACAATTTTGAATCGAAAATTACATTTTCACAATACGAACTGGGACCAAGTTTTGACTTGGCAAAAAAAAAGTTAGGAATTTAAAGAACTGATTCAGCACAAAGGATGTGAATCATCGACGTGACTTCCGGTCGCGCAATGATCTCCGCGCCAAGCCAATCAGAGGAGGGAGAGAAAAAAAAAAAGAAGAAGAGTATCTGGGGCTTTTTCGCCCGGCCTAAAAGCGAGGAGATGATTTTTGCGAGGACAAAAAAAGGCCTCTGGCGTGCACATTCTTTGCGTGCAGAAGAGAGGCCGAGCTGCGAAATACGTAGCTTGGCGGATCGATAGTTCGGGTTTCGCGGGCGTAATCTCGCTGCACGAGATGAGTTGCGAACGAATTGAGCGAAATCCGGTTGGTTAATTATGCGAAGCGTCCGAGAGAGGTACCGTTCGTCGCGGCGAAACGGCGGCGCCACTCGCGACGCAGAATTAGGAAACACGCAGACACACCAACGTCTCATCTCTCTCTTACACATACAGCGGCCAACTTTTTTTCATCAAAGGCCCTCGCGACCCGTTGGCTGTTTCTCGCGGTACGTACAGCGCGAAAGGTTAAAGGCGACTTTGAGAATTTCAACCCCCCCTTCCCCTCCTCCTCCTCTTTGTCCTTCCAACGCGGCGTCTCTCTACTCGAAGCCTTGGCATTTCTCTCTCTCTTTCTCTCTCTATCTGTCTCTCTCTCTCTTCGTCTGAGTCGCGACACGCGAGGGCGGCAAGCAGGCGATACACGCGCAGATGAAGATTAAAAGTAGAAAAACAAGAGAGCCACGAAACCCGGCTCGGACGACGCGCTGCTTTCTGAGAGCGCGACTGCCGCTTTAGGCGATTCTTTTCAGACATACCCACTTTCTTCGTTGTATAATCCCCGAGAGCTGTGCTCATTTTTTTTCAATCCCCACCGCGCTTTTTTCATCTCCATTATTTTTTGACTTCTAGCCCCCTACCCCCTTTTTAAACCCCTTTTATAATTTTGTTGAACAACCCTTTTTGATCCTCTTTTGGTTCGTCCTTGTTAAATATTTTTCTTCCTCTCTGCCCTCGGTATGTTATTGCTTCTCCCATGGGTTATGATGACTTTTGATAATTTTTCGCCGGTTCGGTAATCGTTATATCATTCACACAGCTGACGCTCGACCGTCTCGTAAGAATTGAACTATAACTTGATCGATTTCGGTGAGCTTTTTATTTGAAGCATACAAAAGAAGACATTTTGTCATTTGAACGAAAAAACATTCTTGTTAATTCGAATGACCAAAACATCTAAAACAAACTGAAATGTCATCACATGGGATTGAGATGAAATGAAAAATTGATGAAAATCCGCCAAACTCTAAAATAAACCCGTTCCACATTATCAATTATCAAAAACTAATTCAATTAGTTTTCCTTTTAAGGGCAATTCAAAATTGAACATTTTCGCAAAAACATTCATCGATTTCATATTGAAAAAATAGAACCATCTAATGGAGACGTCGGCAATTTGTCACATTTCATTTTCTTCATGAATTTGAACTGTGCAAAAAAGTAAAATTTCTACAGTGTATTTCAGTGGAGCGAATGATAAATTATCTATATCCATTTGGCGAGATCAATTAGCCGATTTATCGGTGTCAATCAAAAATTCATATCGCTGGAACCATCTGTGATATCGCAAAACAATCGCGCACGATCGTGAACTTGAGGCTTTCATGATCGTATCTTACCGCCGTGCATAACTATGCATTATAATACTTGCTTTTACTACTATCCAACTCGGCCATACGTAATCAAGGTCATGTACATGGTTATGTATGACTCAGCATAGCCATACATAATCATACATTAACCGTTTTCTCGCACATTTATACGTATAGTAATTTCAACATACACGCCATGATGTATTAATTCATGTTCATGAATGAACGTATACAAATAACTACAACTTCAAAGAACTCCAGTAATCTTCCCACTTAACACTTTAAACACCTTGACTTTAAAAACCACCTATGTCAATCGCTTTTCTATTACCCTTTCAAGTACTACAATTAAAAAAAAGTAATATGAAATTAAAAGCATCCTCAAACATTTTAATTAAGAGATTTTGAATGAAAAATATGTTGAGTCAAAGAAACTTTAATTTTGATTAACATAAA
Source organism: Trissolcus brochymenae (assembly GCA_030523145.1). NCBI lineage: Eukaryota > Metazoa > Arthropoda > Insecta > Hymenoptera > Scelionidae > Trissolcus > Trissolcus brochymenae. The sequence goes on from JAQQRF010000538.1 coordinate 26,484, forward strand.
TCTTGCACAAATATATGATTGATCGCGGAGCGAAAAAAAAAATGTTTACATTTTTTCTTCGAGAATGGAACGAACGAAAAAAGGGGTGATAAGAAAGATGCAAAGCCCCGTCATAAAACACAACACGTCGGTCCAAGAAATAACATTTGATATCAAATTGAATTCCGCTGTTTCGCTGCGAAGCGTCATCTATTTATTAGGAACTCGCCAAGGCCGAAACCCCTCCCGGTTTCCTAAAATGCCGCAGCATCCTGTGTGTCGATTAGACACAGTGCTCACGGGGGCCTCTATGACTTATTTTTTACGCGCTAAAAAAGAAAGAGACGGAGAAGCCGAATTCCAGTCGCGGCCACGCCATTAATCCATCCTTCCTTGGTAAAAGTTTTCCGCTCGGCGTAGTACCGGCACTTTGGCGTTTTTCTTTGTTCGCTTTTTGTCCCCCCGTCGCCCTCCCCCACCGCAACCAGCGAGTTTCTTTTTTTTCGTCTTCCTCTCGTTGTCCCATGCCGCGGCAGCACCTCGTCAAGTCGGCCAGGTTTCACGTGGTCGCGATGAGGGGGACAGGTCGAAAAACTCGCAAGGCGTCGCACGCTCGACTCGGCTCGCCGCTAACGGCGCCGACGAGATATTCCAAGCGACCGAAAAATATCGTGAAAAAATGATCGCCTCTCGAACCGCGATTACGTCATCACACGAGGGAGGGATAACGGACAACTTTTCACATCGCCGATTCTGTTTAATTTCAGCGCTGCAAAAGAAAGAAGAAAAAAGAGAAGATTTTGCAAAATGATGGTTATTTTTTGGTTTACAAATTTATCAGTGTTTGATATCAAAGTGATATCGATAGCAATTACAATTTCCGACACGGTGGATTGGCAATTGTTATGTCTCTGAAAAGATGGAGAAGTTTTGTACTCGTTGAATTATTCATGCCCGAGCACATTGACTATGATATGTTTACTCGATCATTATTAAATTGTCCGAATAAATCACGGCCGTTCAAACGAACCAGAGCTGATCTTGTTAATCCTCCTGAAGATCAATCAAACAAATTTATTACGTTCAATTTCTTTGCTATAATTTATATTTTAATTTTTACTTTAATTTTACAGTGTGTTTAATGATTGCATTTCATCGTTTCCTTTATTTTTTTGTTTTCAGATAACCATGCACCGAAGAATATGACGGTTGGTTGAAAAACCAAAAATTCGTGCCATTGAGAAATAATTTTTGTTCATTGGATCGGAGGTTTTGTGTGAGCGTGATATTTTTGTGCGTGTGAAAGGCAGCAGATTCTTTGTTCGAGACGGCCGAGCGAGTAGGCCGCTTTCGAGTGGTGGGTTCGCGACGAGAAGAGGATCGGTGTTCGCCAGGCCGGTGCGCTCCTAATTGACGGCTCTCGCGAATTTTTTTGCTGACCGCGAGAAGCCGGCAGCGATGCGCCGTCCTCGTCCGACTCGTTCGAGGCCGGGACGTTACCAGTCGTATGCAAAACAGAGCCGAAGGAAACGAGCCAGACGGACCACTTTGGCCAGCGCGTACATACCTATGCGTCGGATATACGTTCATTATGTGGCGATGTGTAGCGCGAAAATATTTGCGCGGATAAACCAGCAGGCAGAAATTTCGCGACAGTTCGGACTCAGCCGCGCGCTTGCCGGACGATCGTTTGCGGAATTTCTGATAAGCTTTATTGCCGAGCAAAGAAGTTGTACCCGCTTCGCCGTTAATGATCTTTTACACGATCGTTCATTAATGCTGAATAATCGCTCATTACCTGAGCTGATTGGCTGAACAAAAAAAAAAGACAAATGCAAAAACCCAAGTTCAACTTTTACTTTTGTTGTTTTGCAGACGATAAAAATGGGAGAAAAATTATTATTTAACCAGAAACAAAAATGTTCTGCGATCTTTGAAATTACACAATATATGGAGAAATTTTACATTGTTCTGTAATTTTACATTTTTTGTGTGAAATGTGTAGTAAGTTCACACAAAAAATGTAAAATGACATTAAATATCACGACATTTTACATCAAAAGTGTAAAACTTCAAACTTAAACTTATTATCATCACTGCAAAAAAAAGCAAGAGCTTATTATACAATTCTTGGTTAGATAATCAAAATGTAATTGGTAGAAGAAGTTACACAATGTATCAGGGGTCGGAACTTTAAAAATAAAAAAGTAAAACCACTTTTACTTTTTGAAGCACAGTCCAAAACATATCAAGCCATTTCGATTTCACTTCCGGACAAAATAACATTTTCGGCCATCTTTTTTCCACCTGCTTCAAAAGTGATTCGTCTTGCATCAATTCAGGTTAGGAAATGACGTCGTTCGGAGGGTAGCAAAAAAAATTCTAACCAACAGGTTCAATAATCCACTCTCGAACGATTTCATTGCTCTGCTAAAAAAAGTCCTCTTCCTTTCGACTATCATTTTTTTATGTTCCATCTTTTTTTAATCACTTTCATAACATTTTTCTATTTCATCTAATGAATCAAAAATTACGACTCAACTTCATAAACAAACAAATAAATAATAATAATGAATTAATAAAAGTATCGATTTTTGTTTCTACATTCCTATGCAAAACAAAGCACATGTTAAATAATTGAACAGGGATCGATAACCAATGAATAATAAAATTTTGCAAGCGAATCAACTTGGGCAGACTCGCGTACCTTTTTATAACAGCGAATCCAAATCCCAGTGAAGCGTCAAAAGCAGAGGACGAAGCGAAAAAAAAACAGAGAAATCTCATAACAGGTATTGTGTGCCAAGGAAGAAAAATAAATCGGAAGGAAAGCAGCTTTGTTGGCGCGCTGACCATTTTCGGACAGTTATACAAGCGGATGAAAAATTCGTGTCGTTACCGCGACGCGGCGGCAATTTAAACTTTCGTGGCACGTGTGAAATGGCGCACTTTCGCGAAGATGGCTTTCGTCGACAAATAAAACCGTGGCAGCTAGGGAAAGAGGAAGCGAGCGGAATAGAAGAAAAAAAGGCCAGACAAGGCGGAGCACAAATTTGTCCCCTTGAATTTCCTGTTAGCCCGGAAGTGCGCGAGCATCTCGCACAAGTGTCCGGCTACACTGTCAACCTAAGATATCCGCCTGGAGAAAACAACGCCGGGCTGTTACGAAACGCGCGCGGATCCTGGTGTGTTTTATATGATATCGGCGACTTTCAATTATCGTTGTTATCGATTCACAGAGTTGCTCTCTCTCTCTATTTCTATTGTATTCATTTTCCATGGCTACAATTTATTACGATTCTTCACAAGATTTTGAAAATTACTTATCTTTGTTTCTCCTTTCTTTACAAATCGATCAATCATATTGAATACAAAAATATAATTGCTCTTAAATTGTTTTTTTTTTTTTTAATATTCTTAACTTAAAAAGTCAAATTTAAACTCAACTTCGACATCAAAACAACTTGAAAAACGAAAATAATAAATAATCAATTAATTTTGATTCGAATTCTATCGCTCTTTTTTCAATCACTGAAATTTTACTTCAAATAAAAAAATGAAACAAAAAAAGAGATGAAACCGGTAATCGGCTGTTTGACATCGAATAAGGCCTTTGCATGTTTTCAAACCGGGTTTGACCCGGCACTAAAAGTTGAATCAGCGTCAGCTTTTTTATTTTCGTCTGAAAATCGCTTCAAAATGTCAGTTTCACCAAATTATTATTTATTATTCATACATGCGCATGGTATATGCGCTCGAGTTAATTAATTTCCATCCTCGAACAGAAAAAAAGCAGCTCAAAATTTTCATTTGCTCAAACGATTCAGAGAAACATGTTGTAGAATCAGGAACAAACGAAAATGTGGAATTTTACTCGGCCTAATGCGACTTTTTATCACACAGCGGAGATTAGCAGCTCGTCTAAAACTGAAAACAAATTATAAAAATATGGCTGTATGACAAAGCTCAATCACGTATCAAATAGAAACGATTAAGAAACGCGCGCCTTATCACAGCGTCGTCGATTTATAAATAGACACGCTCGCCGCGGTAATTAAATTATCATTCGTGGGACCGTCGCGTTTTCTTTTTGTTTTTTTTTTTTTTTTTTTCAGTTATTATTATTATTCTAAGAGATATGAAACCGGAGAAATCGGCTCGTCCAACGGTCACAAATCAAAAGCTCGAACTCTTCCAATTTTCCGCGGACCGCAGGTTTCCTTTTTTTTTTATTTCAATGTTTTTTTTTGTAGGTCCAAGTCGGATGAGATTCTGAACTCCGCCTTTGGACCGCCCGCTGAGCTGAAAAAAGGGACGAGCGGTAAACAACGAGACCTCACGGTTTCACGGAAATAATTCACCGCGAATCGTCCTCGAAAATGGCACGTCCGTGGGTCACGAACGCACGAGTCAATGCGAAAGACACGAAAAAAAAAAATAAAGAGACCACGGGTGATGAAATTCTGAATACGATTAGCCGCTCAATGTAATCGAACGGGCGCGCGGCTTTTGTCACTCGTGACGACGATGGTTCTTTCGAAATCGCACTCTCGGGCTCATTTATATAACATTTTCACGCCAAAAAAAAAATGCGCGTCGCGTTTCTCTGTTTTCGTCCGCGCGACCATCGACTTACGTTCTCTTTTTTTTTTTTTTTTTTTTTTTTTATTTGATCATCCAAGGTCTCCAAGAATTTTTTTTATTTCAAAAAATTTTGGTTTCCAATTATCGAGCAATTGTTTTATCAATTGAAATGAAAAATCAAATTAAAAATAGAACATTAATTTGGATTTGATTGAATTTTGTCTGTGATTTGAAAGTAAAAACATAAGCCATAAAATTGCGTCGAGAAGTAAAAGATATAAATGTGAATGAAAATGATGAAATTGAAGTGAAAAAAAGCGGTTTGTAGTATACACAGAGGAGAAATGAACATCCCACAAGCTGAGCCTACTTTTCCATTTAGAAGTGTGTACATTAGGAACAAAATCGCGCATGATGAGAGTCGACGATCCGCGAATGACCTTCGCACGCCCTTTGAACACACGCGTCCGATTCGGCGACTGTTCGCGTTGACACGTGCGAATAATATTGATTCCTCGATGTCACCGTAAATATCAGTTCAGCGACTTTGTTTACAATAACCCAATAAGAGGGGAACAAAATTCTCAACCTCATGGATGAAATTTCATTATAATTACTGAATGAAAAATTGTTGTAATTATTTATTCGTTCATTTAATTAACTTAAATTGAATCAATCTGAGTTTGTTTAAAAGGTAAGTAAAAATATCAGTGATTTTAAAGAATCAAAAATAAACAATAAAACCAAAGAAAAAACATGCGAATGACAAAGTAGAAATTGTCTGCATTGATTGGTCCGACGAGACTTGAATGAAAGTTTGTTCTCGTTTGTAATTCAGCGTAATTTTATCAATGAAATTCAAATGCATTGTATTCCGACAAAACATTGAATGTAATGCACAATTACATCGAGCTAAGTTCAAGATCAGATGGAAATCAAATTCATTTATTTGCTCTCTGTTCCCAGCGACGGTATAGATATGCCGTAAACAAACAGAGCCACTTTTACTCCATTCAAATAAATGCGCCCCATTCAACTTCAAATTCACGATCAGAAAATCCATTCGCAGTGAAGTTAACCGACTAATTAAGTGAACTTGGCAACCGAGTGCGTGCGCATCAATTTTTGGCACGAAATTCAAATTCGATTTTTATTTCAGTCCAAAATAATTATTTCGCGAACAAAAATTGTTATCATTTTTAAGAAATCTTCAGTTCACAAAAGTGTTCATTCGTATAAATAAAAGTAGAAAATGAAATGCTAAAAAATCGTTGCCAAGATTCGCTTTGGTGATAAAAAAAGTGAACAAATTAGATTTGCTAACAGATTGAGTTCACTGTTTTTTTCACGTTCCACTAAACCGTAAATCACAACAGGAGTGATTTCGAAGCCGGCGCTAACAGATATTCTAATGTAAACAACTTTGGTGAAGTGAAATAAAAATATACAAAGCCCAAGCAAAGAAAGAGAAAGTAATGTTGAGGAAAAGACGAAAGTTTTCTCGTGCAAACGAGGATGTTACGGCAGTGTAAGCAACCTCTTTAACGGCAATCTTAAAAAGCTCGTTGATTCTCACTTTCAGTCTAACAAAAACTATTAAATTATTAAACGCGATTATCTAACGTGCTGCAACTTTTATCTCTTTTTTTCTTTCTCTACCGCACTTTCTCACTGTCCATCTCTCCCTCTCTTTCTGTTTCTCTTGTCTTGATTAATTTTTTGATACATTTTGAACTCCGACATAATTTTCTTGTCAAATTAAAAATAAACAAATTAAACAAAATTAAACCGCGATTATATTTATAACCAACACAATAGCGAAACTCGAACAATGAGATGCATCTGGCACGAAATTGAATTAGCAAAGCCGCGTAGCATTAATAGATGGCATTAATATTAATACATTACTATTACACAGCGGATTTGAATGCAGAAACCGAACGTAACAATTTTCGCACACAACTGACTGAAAAAATTGCGCGGCGAAAAAAAAAAGGACCAGCTAGACTGACGAAATCAATGCCACGGATTTTTGTCTCCCTTTCAAAGTTTTTGCGACACTAAATCAGGCTCGGCAAAATAAAAAAAAGTCTCAGCACGGCTGAAATTAAACACCCCGAAAATTGTTCCTTTTTTCTCGATTTTGTCCAGCGAGGTTTTTTTCAAACAGTGGCATCAAATTATACAAAATTCGAAGATAGAAATTTGAGTTGCGCGATATCGTCTAGAGGACGAACGAAATTTTATCGAAAATCAGCAGCGCGTGAAATTGAAGGAGGGGAGCGAAAAAAAAAGACGTCGGAAATTTAACACGCGAGCCGTGAAATCCATCAATTATGGAAATGCGTGTGATTTTATAATTAAAAATGTGACGGTGAAATCGAGTGACATTGAACACGGTTTATGTTCTTATCGTTTTGTTGATTCACCGCTGGACACACATTAGAGGTGTTATGACGGTATCGAAATAAGACCGTTTTTAACCTCGCGGTATTCGAATTTAAACGTCGTTTCACAATCAAACTTTTTTTTCTCTTCATTGCCCCATTATACAAGTCCGTCATTCTTAGGAAATGATAATGAACTTTTTTTATTGACGAAACGCGAAATATTTCAAAGTATCAGTTTGCACGGAAAATTTTATTTCTTTTCGGTCACACAAAATGATTTCAACTTTTGGCTACAGATGAATTTCGCGTTTCTGATCAATATATCAGAAATAATCGTTGGTTAGACGATAAGAAAAGTAGTTACTAAGTAAAATTTCGTTTATCTAATCTAAAAAAAAAATTAATTTTTGTCCAAATTTTAAAAATACCAAAATCGAAATTCAAGCGTTAAACTTGAACAAAAAAAAAGTTAACTAAAAATGAGCAAATCTTATTTAAAAGCTCAAGATCTGTGACTTAAAGAATATCGAAAAGTTTCCTAATTTCAGACTTTTTAACCTAGTTTTAAAAAAATTCAACGACACCAAACAATGACATTATTTTTTCAAACCCGAATCGTTAAACTGAGAATTAATAATCCATCGATAACAAACTGATGACGCTTTTGTTGCTCACGTCTTGAAAGACAATCCAGCAGCTCAAAATTCCGACCGATATCAGCGAGGTGACAAAAAATGGTTTTCTAATTGCGTGCCTAATTTCCGCGCTTTGACCGCGCGCGCGTGGCCGCATTATCGTTAAAAATACCGCGGCGATTGTTTTCAGATCGTCGAGCGCTAATCGGTCGTAATGGATTTTAAAATCACTTTTAATGATCGCGTTCGATTTTATCACTTGTTCTTCGAAAATAAAAAAAAAACTTAAAAAAAAAACACCTTAGGTCATAAACAAGCGCTGACATACTTCGCGGGTGCGAAAACAAAGGTGGGGGAGGGGGAGGGGGAGGAACAGCAAAACAGAAGAAAAACAATCGCAGGCAAGATAAATGGTGCGCGCAAGTGGCACTAGTTTTATCGAGATTATATTACAGTCGAGTTGGAATCCCCTGTCGATCGCACCCTCGTGTCACTAGGTTACTATACTTTGTAGCTACGAATCGAGCACGTTTATCTCCGTGTGATTTACGACCGACCGACCAGTTTTCATCTCTGTCTCACTTCCACTTGTTTCGATTTTGCGCATCTTGTTCGTACCTCTCTCGTTCGCATCGATCTCTCCCCTAGGAGGAAAACTAAAATTTCCACCAGAAAACAAAAGAATAATTTGGGCTAGAATTTGGTCGGTTGCTACCCAGGCAGACGTACCTGCTTTGGAAATATGAATATTTTATGGCCAAACAACAGACGTTATTGTACTGCGCACTTTTTCCAGGTCAAGTGCAAAAGAGATGCGAGCTGGATATTTTAATGTCAATGTCAAACTGGGTTGAACGAATTTCAACCAAGTCTTATAACTTCGAAATTTTTCTTCGCTATTGCTGAATTAAATTATAATTTAAATTAAACAACTTTCTGATTATTTTTGAAATTTGGTAGGACCATCATGAGTTTTAGAAAATTGTTAACTTTCTTGCTGGTAAGTAGTTGAAGTTCAACTTTTTGGACTGGGAATTTTAGCTTGGCAACGATAAAACCGGGAAAATGTAACGAATATTTCTGCGAGAATTTGAGGCTTATCGTGAGCAAACAATTGATATGACTAATGCTGGGCATTAAAAAAACCCAAATTTTACGCAATCCTATTTGAGTGAAGCGTCTTAACCCAACCCATTTTAAACCTACAATTGTATTGAACGCACATTTTCCAAGATGAGATTTATGGTTTATTATTTTTGGCTCGACTAATTGTCATTTTTGGTTATATTGTTTTGATACCTATAAGATAATCCTTTTCGGTCAAGTCTAGCACTTTATTTTATTGTACCGAAGTTTAGGGAAAAGTGGCTCCAAACATTTTATTTATGACATTTTTTCCTTACTGATGACTCCACAAAGTTGACTAACTTCGTCTTCGCCTTTTATTTACTTAGATAATATTTGTAAATATCATTTTCCAAAATTTAAAAAGTCACTTTTTAATTTGTAAGGACTATTTTTGGTCATTTGGTTACAGAATTAATATGCATTCAAAAACAAAAGCTTCTTCATTTAGATTCAAGATTTTCATCATCACATTTTCCATTTATCTTCTCCGCGCCTTCTTATTCACTTTGTCTATTAATTTGCTCCACGCAGAACAAAATTTGTTAATTAAAAAGTTTGTATTTTCAGTGTTTGAAATAAAAAGCCACACTTCAAAAAATCATGTTTCATTTTGTCAGAAATTTATAAATAAAGTTACAAATTAATCTGTTTGAATGAATTTAACTTTTCAAATTATTTAACAATATTTTTGAAGCGAAATTCTCTGTTGCTGAGAGAGCGTTGTGAAGATTTTGGAAAATGTGCTGCGAGTTTGGAAAGTGGGTTCGAGTTGGCGCACGGCTGTGCCGTAGACGAACCGCAATAATGAACGCGAGTTGCCAGGGCGGATGGCTGGCGAGGCACCAGACAAGGAGCGCCGCAGCCGCGGACGAGGAGGCAGCATGCCGGTGAGACTTTGCGCGCGTATGTTCGGGACACTTTGGGCTTGGCAGTTTCTCGGAAAACGCGCTGCTTCGTTCCGGGGTTTCCTGTTATTTTGGACTTGAGGCTAAACGAGAAGCGTCCCTCGTCAGAGGCACCACCCGCTGCCGCGTATCATCGGAAAATCACGCGCACTGCCGTGTGCCATCTTCCAGCACGAAAATTACTCTACCAGCACATACACACACACTTTTCTGTCAGCTTTCACTTCTTAATTCAATCGCGCGTCACATTTTATCAACCAAGAAGAAGCTTTTTCCTTTTTTCTTCTTTCTTTTCTTCTTAACGTTGTTTTTTTTCTTCCTCTTTTTGTTTTGTTTTTTTTTCTTTTTTCTGATTTTCTTTGATAAACGAAACAAAATTAGATTCACAAAATCAGATACTTTGTTAAACCGATTCAGTTTTCCTTTAAGACTTCCTATCCGTTTTTCAGAAATTCGTGAAATCATAAAATCATAAACGTTTTCAGAATTCTTTTACGACGCCTGTCTTGGGTTTTGTTATAAATAATAAATGTACCATTTCAGGAGCAGTTGAGCTATGAATTGGAAACAGAGTTTGACTTCTGACGATTTGGAATTTATGTCTAGCTAATGCCATTCGACTGGCCTTTTCAGTGAGTTTTTCAAAAGGGCACATAACTGAAGGTGACTCATGAGATCTCGGCTCATTTGTTTTTTTTGTTTTTTTTTTTTTATCGACCAATTTTCATAATCACCCATAATAAACACATGTTGACCGTACAATCTTATTACTTACTTGTACATAAACCTAAATGAAATATCGTTTTTACAATAGCAGTAATAATTCATAGTAATAATAAATAATAAACGTTTACTAAAAAAAAAATAATTACAAAATAGTAATAATCGAATCACAATGAATTATATCGGTCTTTCAAACACATGAATCGTTATTTTTGCTTCAAATTAATTATTCTTACCAAATTAACCATAATTGAAATTTCCTCTTATAGTACAAATTTGTATTTTTGAATGAATTCAACTTGTTTCAATGTTTTTCAATTTCTTTCACCTTTGGTACAAGAGATATGATACTAAATTAAAAATGAATCTAACCTTTTCCAAAACCAGATATGCCAGTCTAAAAAAACCTATAACAGAAGAGGTAGTTGAGATACATTGAAAGAAAAAAGCAAGTCAAACTTGCTGAATTCGTCAACTTTGTTTCATATCGCAATGTTTGCAACCGTGGCAATTGTTCCACTATCATTTATCTTCCCTGTCTAATCAAACCGGACCGGACCAAGAATATTAATTGATTCGAGAGAATATTTTCCGAAATCACAAGAAAAGGGGGATAAGAAAAAGACGAGGAAAAAAAGGGGAATTACGGACAAGGTCTCGGTGAAATCTCATATAATCGATAGAGCCGGGGATACACCACGCGCATAATTTATTTATCCGGCTCGAAAGAGAGATTCGTTACAAGATACAAACACTTTTGTGCCGAGTTTCCACCTTCAAACCATATTCGAGCCGTGGGCTGACAAAAGAATAATTATCTCGTTGGGTTGCGGAGCGTGACAAATCGAGCGCCGAAAATTTGTTGTCGCGCGGGCGCAAAAACGCGCGGACGTTATTCAAGGCTTGCTTAAGTCTATGTTCTGGGAGAGAAAGAGAGAGAGAGAGAGAGAGAGAGAGAGAGAGAGAGAGAGAGAGAGAGAGAGAGAGAGAGAGAGAGAGAGAGACAGAAGGACCTTCGACACCGGTTGACCGATCGATCTGAGCTGCGACGAATGATCGATCGTAAAAGTCGCGATTGGCGCGCGTTGTCAGGGCACGTGGGACAAAAATGGGGACGGGCGAAAAAAAAAAAAGAAACGCGAGGGCCGAAAATAAAAGGAGCGAGGAGAGAAAAGAGAGCGGGGGTGGCTCGTTCTTTATCCCCTTTCATTATTTCGGAGCACCATGGGAGTTCGGATCCTGGCCGCCTGCTGCGCCCAACTCGCGAAGGGGCTTGAGAAATACGCGCGCGATCTACTCGCCGCCCTTTTTTCCCCGCTCTGAAACATGGCCGGTTTCCACGATATTTTCGTCGCCGATTTCTCTTTTTCTTCAAGGACACTGAAAATGTCGTTCGTGCATGGAATCGGAATATTTTTCTCTGCCATCAGATCATTTTCGAGTTGACTTTTACGAGCTTGAAAATATATATAACCAATGAGCTCATTATTGTTTGGTAGTAGAATGAAAGGAATTGAGAGATAAGCGATTAGGAATGTATTGTTTTCGCAGGTAGTCCGGCGACGAACAAAGTGTGGCAATTAAAACAATGGGCTAATCATATTAAACGAAGCGAGTCCAATAGAGAGAGTAACAATCAAGTAAGTTTACGCATTTCAAGACGAGCACATGCGTAAGAAGATTAATGTTCTCGGGTTTTCCTGCGTTTCCGCCGGCAAGGACAATAGGGGCCCTCGAACGGTCAACAACAAAACGCCACGACCTTCGAGTCTACTAAATCGAATACTTCTGTCAGCTGAACCGTTTTCTGATTTCAGTCAATAACATTTTGCATTTCCTTTGCCGCTTTTGCATTTTTCAACAATTGCATTTCAATTTAGAATTCGCATATTTGTAAATTTAATAAACGCTTATTTTTCTTCTTGGCTTAAAATTTCTTTTATTCATATTCAGTTAACGATCAGTAAACTAAAATACTTTACATGTATAGATTTTTTGGTTCGTCAAATTTGTTCACTGCAAAGCATTAAAATAATTTTCAAAAGTTATTTGAGTTTGTTGAAGAAAAAAGAATGGTTCGATCGAAGCTAATTTTTTTTTTTTTTTTTTTTTTTTTTCAAAATACGATTTCTCTTTGACTATTAGATAAGATTTAGCCGATTCGAAGAATAAGATCAGATTCAAATTAACATCTTATGCAAAAGATTGAGCGTACTTTGTTGAAAAGCGATAAAAAAGCAAGTACAAAACAAAAGACACATAATCAAATTAATTCTATTTTTATCTTTTAGATTTCAAAGTTGAAAAGGAATCGGTAAAATTGAGGACAGAAGAATTGGAATAAAAGAAGCGGCGGCAAGTGATTTGGTGCGAGGTGCAGAGACCGGATGGGGGGAGAGAGAAAAAAAAAGACTAGCGGTTTTGACGGAGCAAACAAGGGCGGCAGCTGCGGAACATTCGAGAGAGCCGATGGCGTCGCGCCCTACGCCGCGGCGTGCGTGAAAGCAACGTCCAACTTTTCCTGCGGCTCTGTTTTCCGTTCCATTCTCCCAGGCTCGATTCATTTTACGAGCGCGTGGACCGGTCCGGGGACCGGTAATAAGCTCATTTAGACGAGGCTGCTTGCTACCTGGCGCTCTCGGAAGGGTCAACTTTGCTAATCCGTTAATAAACAGCAGAGAAGCGACCGTTCGCCTAGATGATACCTGCGATATCGTTTTACTTTCAGCAACGTTTATGAACCGTGGTACGTGACGCGGCCGGCCCTTGTCTTTGTTCGTCGAGTCATCCCCGAATATATTTATGACCTCCGTAGATAAGCTTCTATGAACGCCATGCGCCACATGGCCCAGGTTTTCCCGAAAATCTGCCGACTCGGACAACGCGCCCGGTAGATTTGAGCCTCGACCCCTCCTTTTTTCCCAAACCTCGCACGTGTGGTCGCTTTTCTCACGTAATTTTCTTCCAATGTTGTAGCAACTTTTTCAATCTCAACTTTTCATTCATAACTTAACATTTCTAACAATCTTACTAACATACAAATTATCTGGGTCATCCAATTTTTTAGAAATACAATTTTAAATTCGAAATAAACAATTTGGAATTTAATAAATGCTGAACAACTCTAAATGACGAAAATAAAAACAAAAATTGTAAAACAAAAATAATCAATTCCAACTGTTGGAACAAACTGAAAGCCTGAAATGCCGAGTGAAAGAATGTAAAAGAAAACAAAATCATGATATAATCCTGTTTCAAGATTTTCGCCCGGTAATTTCGAGACCATTTTGGAGTCTATAATACAAGCGAATTTCCTCGGACAGTTTCCCTTGTCCAACTGTAACCGATTGCCGACGTGTTCTGAGGCCGATGGCGGGATATTGGAGACGAAGGTATAGGAAGGCGGAATACGAGAGAATGCGATCTTTGGCTTGGTTCGTTCCTTCAACGCCACTCGAGCAGCGCGACGATGCTTTGGGGATTTCTTCTCGCTGGCAGCGTAGGTGGTTGGGTCGCAGGGTTGACAAGAGGGTGGCAGCTTCGCTGAGTGCGCTGCTCCGCGACCAGCCACTATACGTGAGGGATCTCGCGTTTTTCTCTCTCGGCTTGTGATGGCCTCGACGTTATAGTCCCTTTTTTATCTCCTCTCTTATATTGCGACGCAGAATTAAAACTAAAAGAAAAAAAACTTGTATAAAAAAAACACGAGACGTATTATTTTAAATCCAATTTGTACAAAACAAATTACACGGTCTCTTATTTAAATTTCAATTAAACTACTTACTTCTTTTTATCCCTATGTTGTCACTTAAACAATGTAACAAGATGAACAAACTATCATTCAGTATGAAACTTTGGATTTAGAATCATATCAACAAATTTTGTTATAATTCTTTATCAATTGACTTGATTGAAATAGGGTTAAAGATTTTGAGTCAGATAACAAAGCTACATCTCTTGGACAGATCTATGAATGACGCATAAACGAAGGGTTAGAGAGAGAGAGAGAGAGAGAGAGAGAGAGAGAGAGAGAGAGAGAGAGAGAGAGAGAGAGAGAGAGAGACGCCCAAGTACGGATTAAGGGGTCAGGACCCCTGCACCAATTTCGTACGAAATTTCGCATTCTTGCTTGTAGCGTGCAAGAGGCGATTGCACAAGAAGTTTGTAATCGAAAAAAAAATATCCCAATATTTGCGCTGGATCAATGAAACGAGCCGTGAATATGTAATAGCTTTATTAGCACATCGTTATTACAAAGTTATCCGACTAGAAAGAGAGATAGAGATAGAAAGAGAGAGAGAACAAGAAGTGCAATGTTTTCGGTTACGCGATAATCGGTTCAATTAGATCGAGTTACCCACGCGCGGTGAGTGTCTCGAAAACTTTTGTCGTTCAATTTCATTGAAACCGTTATAACGCACACCTTATTACTATTATTATTTTTATCGGCGCGATTTACATTCATAAATTTACGTTGATTCACTTGTTGATTCGCAGCGATGAATATTTATGACTGCCTCGGCGTTTTCAGCCATGAACGAATATTTATATAGAAAAATTGATAGTTCCTCCTCTACTTTTTTTTGTTTAGCCAGCACGCCCGACGTCTTGTTTATTAATTGAACCGTTGCGTAACGTTTTATTTTCAATTACACCGTCTACGAATTTCAACTCTCGTTTTTTGTCTTTTCTTTCTATTTTTTTTTTCACCTGACATATTTCTGCATTCCCAAGCCAAAATACATTGTCATAAATTTCACAAACTTGGTTTTTTATATTAAGAAAAAAAAACATAACCAAATGAAACAAAAAAAAAAGAAAAGAAATTATGAAACTGATAAAAATTTTCAGAGGAAAAATTTACATCTTGGCTATTTTATTTTTTTTTCTTTCATTTTTTTATGTTTTCAAGCACAAAAACTGGTAAAATTACGAGTAAATTATTTCGCGATTTACGTTGAAGGAAAAAAAAAATGAATGCGAGCGGATTGGCGCGACGGTTGACATTTTTACGCTGTCCAGTCGCGGAGTTCCAAAGTCGACGCAATATGTATACCATCGCGTAGCCCATTTATCGTCGCCCTCGCCTCGGCGAGAAGCCTCACTTTCGCGACGAGCGCCACGTATATAAAGCTGTATGAACGACGCGAGTGGCCCAAGATTTATATACCTCAAAACCGCATCGCCTCGCGAAAACCTTCAACGTATATTCGGATACAGTTATAGGCGATCCGTGCCCAAGTGCAACATACATGCAACCGAGATTCCAGTTTGGCCGCGCGATCCGAAGGGGCTTCTTCGCCAGCCGTTTTATATGAAAAAAAAATTCAAAGCCAATTCGATCCACTTTTTTACAATTAACTAACTCAAAAATTATTTTTATCAACTATAAATCGTTTTTTTATCTTCAAATATGATATTCTGCTATGAAAAAAGAAAATCAAGATTGATTAATAATGAAAAATTTAAAATGAAAAAAAGAGAGGAGAAATAGAGAAAGAAATTTAATAAAGAAATCCTCAAATATATAAAAACAGAGTAGATAGAAAGAAAAAAAAACAGTCAAAATGTTTTTGGAATTGAGCAAGAGGAATTTTTAGTGGATCGCATTTTTTAACGCGAAGCATATCGTGGACGATGGAAGAGAGAGCGATATCGACGACAAAAAAAACGAGGCTCCTCGCGAGCGCGATAATTCTTATCGCGTCTCTCGTTTCTCGGGCGAATCGAACGGGCAGTGAAACAGTGTCGCGCGTTCACGAAAACAGCGTTCCATTTTGAGCGACGCTCGGGCTTGAAAAAGAGTGAGAGAGAGAGAGAGGGGGAGAGAGTGAAAGAGCGTGCGCAATCAGCGGACATTCTTTTGTCACGCCGTTTTTTACCGTGGCCTGTCCAATGGGCGCGCGCGTATTTCGCGTGTGAAAGTCATTACTTTTCAGCGAAGGTCGAAGGTTGTTTCATTTCGTCGACAAACAAGCGACCGCTCAGCTTCGACCGATACGCGACGATTCTCCTTTGTCATCGATAAATAAACAATGATGATAATCCATTTTAATGCCTAATAACAGCTACAATCGTTCAAATCGATTTTCGGTCACATCGACGATTAATTCGCGTTGTTTCAACATCTTTGCGGCATCACGCAAATCAGCGTTACAAAAACGATAAAAAAAAACAAAAGTTACATCAATTCACCCTTCATACACCGAATCAGACAATTTACCAACAAAAAAATTAGACTTGATTATATTTTCTATAACTCTTGTCACTGTTTGCATAAATTGTTCCTCCTTTTTTTTGATAACAATACAGTAGATTGATAAGAAATAAAAAAACAAAATTGAATAACTTGTTGGAATTCAAGTGTTGTTTGTATTTGAATTTGTCGAGTAAATTATTGGCATTACAAAGCGGCTAGGGGTGTGAGACGAGGGGGGCGGTAGGGAGCGAACGAAAATTAAAAGCGCTTTTGAGATCGGTTTTGTAAAAGGCAAGCAAACATATGACTCGTTGAAACAACAAAGTATTTACAACGCGTAAAGCCCATTCAGCTAATCTGATAATTCGTCGCGCGATGCTTTTAACATAAACCCGTGTCGTTTGAATCGCAGCCGTATTACGCGAATCATTAAACGAGAGCTGTCAGAACTGAAATTAAAATAAAACAAAGAAAAAGAACAGAAAGGCATGAGAAGAAAAATCCCACGCGGATGGTAGCGATGGGAAAAGCCGGCGTTTTCCCCGGGTCCGACTCTTTTCACCGGTATAATGAGCTCAATTCCACGTCGTCGTATTTCAATAAAAGCTTCGTCGCTTTGGAATGGAGCGTCGTCGCATTGTTCGTATCTCGCGGAAAGCACGCTCTCGCGTTATACGAGAAGCGACCCTTGCACGGTTGAGTTTAGCGCGGCCCGCTGTGCGGGCCGCGCACAGCTGTAACTCCGACACGTGACACTCAATTCTCTCTTTCTTGCAAAAGCGACGGGCCACCCTGGTCCCCCCTGCTCGTCTCCCCCCTCCCCCTCCCCCTCCGACGTTCCCCGGTCTCTTCTTACGCGCGATCGAACACTTTCGAAAGAGGTTCGCGCGGACAAAAAAACAGATATTGCTTCTCGAATGGAAGAAAATAAAACGAAATGTTCTGTTTATACAATCAAAAAAACAGACAATTATTATTCCTTTTTTGTCTAACAAAAAATCATCATTCCTTCGTAAAGATGATTTTAATTGTAACTACGGGTGATGAAGTCGAAAGAAAAAAATTGTGTCAGATTGGCATAAAAAGCGCCTATAAAATATTGTGACCTTTCGTACTGTGCCAAGGTCAGGTGCAATTCAAGAAAAATGGAACTTAGTAACGAGTTCTACTAGCGGGGAAGATATTTTTTTGAGACAGAGAGAGAGAGAGAGAGAGAGAGAGAGAGAGAGAGAGAGAGAGAGAGGGACGGAATGAAAGAAAGAAAAAAAGTAGAATAAAAAAAGCGGCTTATCGAGGAACGTGGACTCGGCCGTGGGCTGTGTGACGATTAAAGAATTGAGTAGTCGCGCGTGACGGAAAAGGACGGACGGGAAAGAGAGAGAGAGAGAGAGAGGTTAGAGGGCGAGGGGGGACGCGAAGAAGACGAGAGGGAAAGAGACGAGCGTGTCGTCGTGGCTAAAAGACAAGGACGCGAGCGAGCAAACGGCCAAGGGGGGACGCGCCGGCAAAATCGATCGACGACGCGTCCTGTGTGCGGCAGCCGCACTTCGCGCGGCCTAACCCGTACAATTCATTTTCACCTGCTTCCCCCTGCCCAGCCGTCTTTCGCGGAAGGATAACCGACGGCGTCCTTCTGCCGCGGCCAAAAACGCCCACGGCGCTTTCAATCGACCCGTCCAACGAGCCTTTTTCGAATCCGCCAAACATAAAGTGGCCCTTTTGCTGCGATGCCCCGCGTATTTATCGCCCCGCTGCATCGCTCACAATATATCCCGTCAATTCTTTTTCTCACGAGCTGCGCTCCGGTACCATTACGTCTCGTGGCCTATGATTCATGCACGCCGGAGCCCAACTTTTCTTCGAAAACCAACGACAATACTCGCCACTGATTTTTCTACAAAAATTCGCGTGTCAATTTACAATCCTCTTCCTTCTATATTTCCTTTTCACGTTTTTTTTTATTCTATTTTTATATTCATTTATTATCATTTTTTCTTTTTATTTCCCAATTGTGCTATTGAGAAAACGTTTTTTTTTAATTTGCAGATGTACTAATTTATTTGCTAATCAATTTTCAATAAATGTAATGTATAATTGGAACATTATTATCAAATAGAATGGAACAGTAGTTCGGTTTGGTCCCTTCAACTCGTTTCACGTTTCAATTAATTTCCAATGATTTGGTTATTAATTAGCATATTATTATTTATCACAAACTGGATGGTATGAACATTTATTAATACCCAACAGTGTCAATTGTCACGACGTTGAAAATTTGTATTTTTATTAACACGTTTGAACTTGAGAGATAAACTCGGTAGCTTTGAGAATTTTGAAGGGAAATAAAAACATTTCGAAGCCTACCTGGAAACACGTGTTTTGGGTGATGAGATTTTAACGCCGACGAAAATCTTGGTCTCGTATAACTTAAGTTTTCGTTTCGACAAGAAACAAAGAGATGTAAAGAGAGGTTTTACCCATTCAATTAAATTCCGTTCAAATTGAACAAGAAAGACAAGATGAAAAGAGGCCCGGACGAAATATAAAAATGAATATATGAAAAGGATTAACATTGTACGAGGGATTGTTTTTTTTATGACCGTTGTACTTAATCTTTAGTTACAACGACGTTTTCATGTCTCAATATTAAGCTACCTTCGACCGCAACTTTACTCTTAATGAAGCCTCTGAGAACTTCAAATAAGTCAACTTATAAATGAAAATCTCCCGAGCCAACATTTTCAATAATGAAATTTTATTGTTTTGATTTATCGTCTTATCAAAAATGAATAAAGTGCAAGACATCTTTCGAGACCTTTTTTTGTGTTACCATTTTTTTTATTTTAGTAATAAACAGAACCTGAAAGAATACAAACTTTTTTTTTCAACTGATAATTAAACATCAATTAGTGAACAGATAATCAAGAACTGATTTCGTTCTTTTTTTAGAACATTGTTTGAGGTTTAAATTTGAGACTTAAAAATTAAACGGAATTGCAGCTCGTTGGATGATTCGATTACGGCGAATCAATATAATAAAATAAAACTATTCAGCCAGATAATTAAATTAAGGAGACAACAGCAGTAAATTGAAAAATAGCACATTAATAAACGCACGCACAAGATATACAGACGAGAAATTGGGGCCGATAGTGCTCTCCACACAGAATACAATTTCAGACGACAAAATTCTCTATCGCGTTTCGATTCAACGAAACACTTGTTATAAACGAAAATTGACACGATAGATATACATAACAAATTGACTCTCTTTTTTTTTCATTTCAAAATCCTGTTGAAAGAACAGAGATCTCGTTGCTGCGGCACATATCAAACACTAAACAGGGTTAAACAACTTATCGTTCGCGCGCATCACTCATCCGACAAATATTTGACTCGACGAGTTTATTCAATCCAACACTTTTGCATTGGTCGGACAAAAAAAATCACCGATGAAATGCCAAAAAGCTAAAGATACAACTCTCAACAAAAAAATCATACAGGAAAGACTTTGTTAACTTCATAAAAAAGTCGACAAATCAAATTCAAAACGCTCCAGACAATTCTAGAAACAAAAATTCTGTTTTGTTTCCACCAAAAAAGAAATCTCGATAGAATTTTGTTATCTTAAAAAACCCAAATCTGAAATCAGTTCTGAAATTGGAGATTTCATTTTGCTTCGATTAAGATCCTCTTGTGTCACGCGGATTTGGTTATCTCGCTTAAAAATGGTCATAGAGGAAAAATTCAAATTGAATTGACCTGTTGATGACGATTCATGGACAAAATAAGTGAAACCGTTTGTAAAATTAGTTGATTTGAATAAAAAGCGTAGAAAGACGTTTTGAAGTCGGGTCGGGAGTATTATTTGGGAGTCGCGGCGCACATAACGGCTTTGGCGCTACATGGACACACCAAAGTCGTCGAGGCGGGCCTTCGGCTTGGCCGATAGTCGTTATCCGGGTGTGTGTTGGTGACGAGTACGTACAGCACTCGGCTGCGCGTGTGTAGAAACGCCGCGGCGGCGATCTGGATCGAAGCGACGTGAAATTTGCGCGCTCGAACGACGCGGCCATCGCTCGTGAGCGCGAGTTATGAACTCGCGTTTATTTTGCCCCTCGGTGTACTTTGGCGAGCGTCCGTTGGCTTTGATAAATAGCCCGGTGTCGAAATTGTTTATTGATGAATCGCAGCCCGCAATGTGAGATCCGTAATTGGCCGGGCGTTTGCTCTTTTCCAAAAATATTCCCGCCAGTTTCTTTTTTTTTTTTGTTTTTTTTTGTTCATTTCCTTTTTTCACGGCCGCACGCCAGCCAAACACGCGACCGTCCATTTTTAACCATCTCTTCTTTTTCAACTGTGTTAAGAGGCTAGTTCGTCATCGATTCGAATTGAATTTTATTCTGTGCCACGCACGACAAGCAACAAACAAGACTCTTGAACAAAAATTTTGTACTCTCATCAACAAGTTGTTGCAACTGCTACCTATTGTTTCTGTTAAGTATTACAATTTGTGGACATAAAAATTTGTACTAACGGGGTTATTACACGAGGATGATGAGAAAAATTACACAAATGTAACATAAAAAACAACAAAATCGAAGAAATTCAAGTTGTACGATGTAAAAATAGAATACAGATTGTTACCACTAGTTTTGATTTAATGAACCAAAATTGTGAAATTTATGACTGTAACAAAAAAAAAAAAAAAAATATATATATATATATATATATATATATATATATATATATATATATATGATCCAGTAACAGAAGTATATTAAAAACAGTTTGTACAATTCAGGGGAAATGAAATGATTCTTTATAGTACACAAGTTCAATAGTAGGATTTACTACAATGAATGAATGCGAGGCAATTTTTTTTATTCATTCATGCTTTTTGCGTTGTGATTCCCGAGTTTGAAAAGAAAACAAGGAACGCATTAATTGAGGGACAAAAATTTTGTGACTCGCAACGTGAAACAAAACAAATAAACCAACACGGTGCGATAAATATCGCTTTTTAGCCAGCGAAAAAACTACACAATTGCTTCTTCGCTGTTGTAATCATGCGCGGAGAATCGATCGCAATATCCCGCGCCAGAATCGTCCAATGGACGATAACAAAAATCCGATAACGATCGCTGAGTTCTTGCATCACGCGGCTAACGCAATCGCGAGTCATATTTTTCATGCGCCTACAATTTTAAGACACCTAAAAATACACCAAAAGTACTTAGCATTCTTGCAGCTCAATTTCAACATTTCATTATTAAAATAACAAACGTATTGAAAGTTGAACGGCATTAAAACAGTGATAGCTCAAAAGTGATAGAAATGATGGAAACAAAATGAGGAGATAGGAAAAAGAAGAAAAAGAGTAAAGGAGTAAAAAGTTTAGTTTGAGTAAAAGTTCCAAAAAATCAAGGCCAATGAGATTGCGATCGGTTAAGAGACGATTAACGTGGTGGGTTACGGGGGAGGGGCATAAATAGAACAAATGAAGTAAATGGTATCGGGTCGGGCGTAACGAGTGTTTCACGATGACAACGAATAAGCGCAGATAAAAGTGGAAAAGAAAAATAGAAGAGAGGTGACACGCCGAGAAAAGTAGCGGGAACGATCACGAGCAGCGTGGCGACGCATTGCGAACGGCGGGGATAGGGGGACGAGGAGGGGAGGGGGGAAGGAATAGAGGGGTGAACGAGAGGGGCGGAGGGGGAGTGGCGCGGCGAACACGAGAAGCTCGCGCGGGAGTGGGGAGGAGGAGCGGGGAGTAGTGCGAGGGAGGGGCAGAAGGAAGTTAACGACTCGCAGGCGCGACACAAGTCAGTTCAGCGCGAACCTTGCAAGCGAGCAGACACAAACTGTCTAGTTCGTCTCTCAGTTGAGAAGTGTGGCAAAGGAAGTCCGATCAGTGATCCGGTCCAGGCCGAGTTTCAGTGACAAGGTCAGCCTTGTGAGTTTGCAAGTTTTGTGAGAATCAGTGCCAGTTGGCCCGGAGGCCAACTTGTCAAACAGTTATTGAATCGTAATTTGAGTGGAGTGGTGTTTCGGACTCGAGATATTAGTAGTGGTGCGGCGGTAAACAAAACAGCGCCCGCTCGCTGAGACAACGTGTGTAACACGCTTTACAGTGGGAGGACACGCCGGCTTAGCACATGCGCTCGGAGCGTAATAAAGAACTTTTTTATGAATGAAACGAGTAGTCGGCCCCCACCAGCGCACTCTCAATCAGATATCATACTGGATCTAAGCAAGCAAGGAGGCACGTCTGGGTGCGGACCCAACGGTAACGACTCGCAGAACCGCCGTAAAACCAACGGAAAGGAAAACCGCGACGGCAACATGAGGAACGAACCACCGGCGAGACCAGGCAAGCGCCCGCTTCGCAGCCTCACGAACCAGGAGAAACTTGAGGCGATCGACAGAGTGCACGACGGCGAGAGCAAGGCCTCCGTTGCACGTGACATCGGCGTGCCGGAGTCGACCCTGCGGGGTTGGTGCAAGTCAGAGTCAAAGCTGAGGGGCAGCACCAAACGCTCCTCGTCGTCCGAGAGCGAGGTCCACTCGCCCGGCTCGAGCGCCAACCTCAACGGCGAGCGCGTCGGGGACAGTGAGGGCAGCAACGAGGGCAGCGATCCCGGCACCAGCAAGCGCTTCCGCTCGCTCGCCGAGAGCGTCCTCCAGAGCACACAGTCGTCGCTCCACACCGAGGAGCCCGCCGAGCTCGCCGGCTCGAGGGCCGGTTCCTCCAACATACCCAGTCACTCGGAATTCCTCTCTAGTCTCAACGGCACCGACTCCAACAACGCCCTCCTCCTCAGCATGCTCGGCAACAATCTCCGCCAGCAACACAGTCAGAGCAACGCCGACATCGCCAACATCTCCAGGCTACTCGGCCAGTCAAACAACTACGTCGGCCTCGTCGACAACGGACTCCAGTACCGCAACAGCTACCTGGCCAACGGCAGCCTCAGTCGGAGCTCGCTGCCAGCCCAGTCCTACGATAGGCGATCGGGCAGCTCCTCGTCGCGGCGATCTAACCCCGACGTGCCCTCGACCTCCGCGTCCACGTCATCGTCCTTGACCTCGTATGCTCATAGAAAAAGCACCGAGAACGGTATGGGCGCGAACTCTGCGAGGTACGCGCCCTATTACGCGAGTCCGTCTACGCAAATTAACAGACTGCCGCCGCCGATCGCCAAGATCAACAAGAAGAGCAGCAGCAGTCGGGCCAGCAGCGCCAGCTCCGCAACCACAGTTCCTACCAGCCTCGCCGCCGCCACCGAAGCCGCCACCGCCGGCATCATGGACAACAACACGCTCGTCTACTGGTTCCAACAGATCCAGAACATGCAGCTCTATCAATCGCTGCAGCGGTGTCAGTCGCTCCAACAGCCCCAATCGCAGCAGCCACAGCAGCCCGCGGTCTCCGCGACCCAGCAGCACCACCAACATCAGCCGGTCAAACGCGAGTCAAGTCGCAGCCCGACCGAGCAGCGCCAGAACAGCAGTCCCCTGCTGTGGAACAAATTCAAAAATGGGCTCAATGGCTTCTCCGTCCAGGACACCAAGTCCCCGGAGAAGATCAAGGAGATCCTCGACAACACACTCTGTCACAACAACAACAACAGCAGCCGCAACTTCAACGTCGAGAGCATCGGCTTGGTCAATGGCACAGACGCACAGCCCCAGGG
Source organism: Trissolcus brochymenae (assembly GCA_030523145.1). Classification (NCBI taxonomy): domain Eukaryota; kingdom Metazoa; phylum Arthropoda; class Insecta; order Hymenoptera; family Scelionidae; genus Trissolcus; species Trissolcus brochymenae. The sequence continues at coordinate 50,727 of JAQQRF010000538.1, forward strand.
CCGCACCATCACCCTCGACAACGGCAAGATCGTCGACAAGCTCGAGGCCATCAAGTGCGGAGAGATCTTCCTCTCCTGGTTGTCCAACTCTTCCGACCCCAACGTCTCGGTCACCAACGTCGTGACCATCCGAGGCATGCTCGATAGACTCAAGGCCCCCCAGGGCCACAAGTCGACGGCCTTCACCGCGGTCAACTACTCGTCCAACTCCGCCCCGGAACCCGAAGACCAGGACCGGACAGCTAAGGAGGAACCGATGCAGGGTCAGGACCTCAGCATAAAGGTCGAAGAGGAACAAGCCAGCGACCTTACAGTCGCAGAATAGGATTCTTTACACAAGGTTCGTTCCTGTGATTATCTTTTTGGCGCGCAACCTGTACAGTTCGATCGACAATTGCAGCCTAGTTCATTCAAGTCATGATTCGTCGTTTTTTTTTTTTTTTTGCATTTGCAAACTCGGAGTCATTGTAAAAAGAAGGCAGAAAAGTACGCGAACTTGTAACACGCTCGGAGTATTGATATTACAAGATTGTTCAACTTTGTTTTTCTTTTTCCGTTTCGTTCGTTTGTTTGTGAATGTTTTTTTTTCTTTTTTCTATTTTTTACTTTGTCATCCACACGGAGGGACCGACGAGATTTGTTTCCATTGTCACCGACGAATGACAAATTGCATAATCGCCGAAACCGCTTTCTCTGAGCTCGCAAATCTCTTCGGTTCCTCCGAGCGATACTGAGATTCGAGATGTGGATAGATGTGTACTGTGTTAAGATTTTTGGACGTAAAATGATAAGAGAAATAAAAGGAACTATAATTGTTTATACATGAGTTACGAAAAATGAAACAAAAATGTTCGAAAAAATATCGTTGTTATAGTCAATTGTGAATGGATAGAAGAATAAGAGATGATAAAATGTGAAGAGAAAAATGTGAGCGAGATAAACAAAAGGATGAGAACAAAAATTGAATCGAATGTGTAGATTATAAAGAAATTAGAGATTAAAGGTACTTACTTATAGTTAAATAATATGTAAGTTTGTTTTTAAATAGTATTCGATAATCAGAGGACAAAATTTTATATACAAAGAAAATATAAATATTATTCGAGTAAATTTATAACGAAAATCACAAAAAAAAAATTTATTTTATATTTTTTTTTTTTTTTTTAATTTTGTATCTTTCTTTCATTAAATTACTATGTCATCATATTGATACATATCTATGTCGTTTATTGATAATTTGACAAATACTTTCAATTCAGGCGAAAATTTTTCTTTCTATTTTGTTTTTTAAAGTAACAATTCCCCGATTTGGTTCACATTGTAATTCGAGCATTATTATTACAAAAAGAGAGGAAACGTTTTTGTAATTATATGTAGATTGATTATAGGATGAAGAAATCGTTGAATATAAAACTTTTTCAGGGATGTTACGATTTACCGATGGCGAATGTTATAACTACAATGATATATGTGTAAATATCCATGTATTTATAATCTTAGAGTTATAAATATATAAGCTTAAAACCAAAGGTAAAAAAAGTGCTGTCAACAGATTGCACATATATTTAAGACTGTGACATTCGTTGCGCTCGTATGCAAATTCCTTACGTGTGCATGATAATGAATCAAAAAAAAAAAAAAAAGATAAAAGATGAATAAATACCGTAGGGCCGTTTTTATTTATTATCTTTTGTTCGTGCGTACAATTAGATCACGCCGTTGTGACCTAAGAGTTTTTGACTGATTTTTCCAAGTATCGAGAGAAACACTGAAATCTCAACTACAACCAAAAAGCCGGCAGATGTGACGTTATTGTCATTAATTCAATGATGTAGGTCAGGATTCCTTTGTGTAATTTTGTTATTCCTTGCCGCTGCACAACATTCCCATTCATAATTAAGCCGTTTATTTTTAGTCTCGATATTTATATCGTTTAGTTTTTATATATATGCGCCTTTGTATGAAAGTATTTATTAAGATTTACGAAAACAAAAAATAAACAAAAAATCAACTAAAAATGTAAACCCTTCTAATTATTCACATCCCTTACTCTACTTTAGATTTAAGTCTCAGAATTTTATTTATTGATTGAAACTATTATTTTAAATTTATTATATATACATTCAAACTTAACCACTTCTGATTCAGTTTTATAATTTTCATTATAAAATTATACGTCTTGTTAATTTTTCATTCAACTTGTATTGGATTTTACTCAGTAAAATTATTAATATCATTGAATAAAATATCAAGAAAATTTGAAAAAAAAAAAAAATATATATATATATATATAGTTTAAGAAAATTGGATAAAAGAAGCTGCAAATTTGAGGTAAGTGATCTTTAAACACTTTTTGCACAAACTTATGACAAATTTTATATTCGAAGAGAAATGGATCAATTTTCATATAAAATTTAATAACAGTTGAAAAAACGTTGAAAAAAATAAAAATAAAATTTCGTCTATCTGTTTTGAAATTAAATATTGTCATTATTTCGAATGAAAATAATAGATCAATTACCTTCGATTAATTTTTAAAAATGTATTATTAACTTAACGATTAATTCACTTTCTTTATTAGAATGAAAAAAAACTATTGTTTACAAAATTATCGTATCTATGAAGAATATCAGATGATCTGAGATCATAAATAATGTCATTGGCGTGGTTTTTGTTTACAGAGAGCGCCACTTACAGGGACTATCAATCAAGTGGAACAAGTGTTTCGATCAGCTGTTGGTTGTAAAAGTTCACAAGTTGTCATGACGTAACTTTATGACTTGCAAATCAGAATCTAAATATCAATATTTTCAAATTACAAAATCAAATATAAATAAACTATACCATTGTAGGTAAAAAAATATTTTTAGTTACCGACTGTAGGTAAACGTTTAGTAGAAGTTGGGTAATTCTTTCATACAAAACTCTACACCCTACAGATTTCTTAAATTATTTCCTACTTTACTGACAAACGTTAAAACTAAGGTAGGGATCTTTAACCAAATTAGAATTTAAAATTTCAATGTTTTTCAAAATTGGATGCTTATTTCAAACTTTTGTTTTTAAATTAAACAATTAAAGATAAAAAATCATGAGAGTTCATTGATTAAAATGAATGGCAATTTTATTGTTGAAACAAAATTCTACTTACCATTTTGAAACCTCCATCAGTTTCATAAGCCAAAAAATCGCTGACAAATTTCACGCATCCTTGCCACGTTTTTAACTCTGGATACGAGAGGAACGAGCGTCGAATAGTTGTAGACACGAACTTCTGCAAACAATTCCATAAAAAATAAATAATTTTGAAAAAAAAAACCAAATTGGTAACAAAATTCCCAACTAAATAATAACACGAATTTTTGTTATCATTTTTGTTTACTTGAACGTTGCACTCATTCGCAAGTGACAAAATCAAACGAGACCGATTATTGTATTGCTCCAAAAATTGTTTCCGAAATTTCTCGGCATATCTTAAGAGCAATTTTTCTTTATCCGTGTATGTGTAATATCTTTCAGTTAAGTAAGTCAGGTTGTCGTCGATGTTAACTTCTGAAAGTGAAGCTCGTATGGTCCCGTGTTCATCATCAAATTGCAACAATTCATCAAGAGAGCTTTTATAGTCATCGGAACTTTCATACTCTTCTTCACAACCATCATAACCTTCCCTGCAATCCGATATGAACAAATCGATTGAATTTTGCAACGTTAACTCGCGATAATTTTCGTCACTTGGAAAGTTTGTCGTTTCCATTGTTGATGGAGTTTTAATCGTTGGCTAGGTGATTTTAATTTTGGTTTGATTACAACATGTTGGTTTGAACGCGGCGGATTTTGTCAATGTGACGATTTAGTGCTCTACATCAAACGGTTGCCATGGCAATTAGTTTAAGAAATTTGGAATGAGCCCGACTCTCTATACATACTCTATCTAAATACAACCAAACAAATAAATAGTTTTAGAATGTAATAAAAAAATGAGGTTAATAATAAAATTATTATTTGAAAAATATCAGATTGGCAATGTTTTGATAAAATATAATGATATATATATCTTTGAGTTAGGACATCAAAGGTCGTTTTTGTTTTTAATGCGACAATTACAACCTCCTGATCATCCTTGAAAATTTTTTCTTGTTTAATTTATTTTTATATTTTTTTCAAGGACGTTGTTTGTTTGTTTATTTTTTATAACAATATTCATCTGAAACTCCCCTTTTCACAAAAACTACTATAGTGTTTATATAATATTGGAAAATAATAATACGGTTGCCTTTGAAAACACCAAGGTCATCTTTGTTTTTATGTGTAACCATTACCTAAAGCGCTTCTCCTTCTCTTTTTTACCCTATCTATTTTTCAATAGTTCGATATTTATACTTTGAAAAATATTGGTTATCATTTGTCTTGGGTCGAATTTGTTTGTTTATACCCTGTGATACAATATTTTTCATCTTGAACTTTTCTAAAATCTGATATTTGTATTATATTGAAAAGTAATAAAAAATTCTAGTTCACATTATTATACTGTAATCATATTTGTTTGTTTTTGCAACAATTGAAACTCCATTTCTCCACGTCTTTCAGTAATTTTTTATCAAAACAAATATTTCATTTTGTTTTTCTTAACAAAGGTCATCACCGTATTTTGATTCAGTGTATTATCATTGTTGCTTTTTTTCTTTCTCATTTCTATTTCTTGGTTTTTTAAATAAAACTCAGAAGATTAATAAATATACTTAAAACTGTGTTTACCTTTAATTATTTTCTTCTTGTACTCTTGTACCTTCACCCATCAATGCGAATATCAGTGTTTGATGATTCTGATGAAACCACCCGTGAAAATGAAATACCAACCAACCAAATTACTTAATTTGATCGAGCGATTTGCAAGGAAAGCTGCGCCACCTAGACTAATCTTTTTTTTTTTTATAACAAACCACCCTGTTTGTCAGTCGACAAGACCCGAGCCTTTTTATGTGACAGGCCGATTTCGGTTTTGTTTTCTTAGTAAGTTAAATAAGTGTTGCATTAAAAATGTTAATCAACATTTAATTACCTGCAACGTCGAAAAAAAAGACGAAAGTTGAACTTTTTTTTTTGAAAACGAAACAATAGTTTTTGCATCCCTATATTTATTTCATGCGTGTCATTTGTTTTACACGCATTGAGATCGTATGCGAAAAAACGAAAAGGAAGGGGAGGCAAGATGTGCGGAAAAACTGAGGGGTGGCGCGAGAAACACGATCTGACAAGAAGCATGATTTTCATTTGCCTCTGTCAATTTATCATTCGCGTGCGACTTTTTCTACTTGGAAAAGTGGTGGGGGTAACTGATGACGCAATCGGGAAAGCGCGCCGATTCGACGTGTTGCTTTCGCGCGCGACTTTTTGCGCGTGAATAAAAACAAAGAGGCGACGAAAACAAAGACAAAAACTAAGCACCACGCGGTCAAAACGTTTAGTTCGGCCTTATCTGTTCGTTTGATTCTGAATAATTAAAAGAGAACAAAATATGGACGCGAGTATCCCGTGCACGAATCCGCCGTCAAATCACAGGGCCAAAATAAAAAATCACTTCAGCTTGCAGACCAAACAAGATGCCCTCCAAAGGATCTTTCTAGAACGACAACCCATAGCCTATGTTGCAAGAAATATGGGGCTTTCAGAGTCCACAGTTCGAAGTTGGTATAGATCGTCTGAGAAAATCTTCAACCTTCAAAATGGTAAATAAACAAACACAAAGAAAAACGGCCGTCATACTTAAAACAAAATTTAAATTTCAGTTGTTGCCAAATTGTTCCTGTTAATTGTTATTGTTGATTATTTTTTTTACAGTGAACGTTCCAATAACTGAAGGTCCGTTTGACCCAAGGCAAACTCAGCGTTACAATAATTACTACCAGCAACATCAGATGTTTTTCCCCCAGTTTGCCCAGCCTTATTATCATTACCAGCAGATGCAACATGTTCAACTGGAAACACCGCCTTTGACACCGCCCTTGATAGATGAAACAAATGAGTCCTTAAACCTAAGTTCGGTCACAAAAGATGTTTCCAATATGAAGATTGAACCTACTAACAACACCTTTCCACCACATAAACAAAGCCAGAGTTCGGACAAGATCTTGAAACGTCTAGATGAGTTGTTTTTTGTAAACAACAATAACATGACTGAAAGTTCAAATGAGGACGTTGTTGCTGACCGGACCAGCGCCATCGAGGCTGGCGAAGTGTTCCTTGCTTGGATGTCGACATGTCCAGAACTTAGCTCAAATTCTAATTTAAAAGTTCTTCGAGGAACGCTCGAGAGGTTGAAGAAGTACACCCCTTCGGGGATGAAAAGAAAGGATGGCATTTTGGACTTATCAACGAGAAGGAAGAAATAAGTTCTAGCTTGACTGATTTATTTTAAATATTTTATATAAATGTACATCGAAAATAGATTATGTAATAATTATTAAGAAATAAAGGATAATATTTGTAGATAAGAAATGCATCTATACAAAATGTTTTTTTTTTTCGGTTTTTTTATTTGTTATTTGAGAAATTATGATTTTGATTTAAATTCGAAAATTCTTTTATTCAAAATTAAATACATCGTTTACAATTTTCAACTCAAAACTATATTAAATAAAAACAAAATTTGGGGAATACATCAAACTTACATTATCAATGAACTCTTAGACATCAGTATGAATTTGCTACATTTTCTATTGGTGAATATTAAGAAGTATGAATTACAACTTGCAAAATGAATGTATAGAACAAAAAGGAAATTGAAATACAAAAAAAAAATAAAAAAACTGTTTTCGTATATTAATAATTGAGTTAGTGGAAATTTGCATTATGATTGCATTATTTTACAAGAGTTCGCATACTGAACTATCATTTATAATGTAAATCAATTTAATTTGTTCCTGAGTTTATGATCGTACACAAGTTGAAAATAGCAGAATAATTTACATCTCACTAGAAGTCTTCCTTCACGTATAAACATGTATATACTTTTTCAGATAAGTATCCAAATCTTTCGCTTTATACTTTATGTATTTATCATACATGTTGCTTACGCACTTACAGGTAACGACAAATGTACATATATACATTAAAAGTGCATTTTTGTCTGCTCCAAACTTTTCCATTTTCAAAAAGTTATGTTTCCGTGCAAACTAATTCGTCAACCGTGTGTTTTTTTATCAAAAAAAAAGGTCTTTCTATCAAAACTGTGATTTATGTATCTTTACTTCGAGTATATTAGATTGGAAAATTTCAAATTTGTAGCAGACGAAAATGCACTTCATCACCATCCATACATTAGAGAAACGTAAAGAGATTACTTTGTTTGTTTCATCGATGAAACTGTCTTTAATTATTAATTTACTTAAGCATCCATAAGTATTTATAGCATTAATCATAAATAAGGTTTTACTTATCAACACAATGCCGCTAATTTTCTTACTGTTGACAAATCTCTTATCAACATTTGAACCGTTTGTTTTGTCCTTAGATTCAGTTCAGGTCCGGGTTCAGAAATGTTCGGATCCATCTCTTCTAAAACTAAACAAATCCAAATGAATGATGATAAAAAGAAATCTTCCTTTGGTATACGAAACAGAAAAATTATGAAACAAAACACTTACCGCTGACTTGAGCCTCTATGGATGTTAACAAAGCGTCAATGTGATTTTGATAATGTTCAATGTGTTCAAGCAATCTCAATCTACATTCCTCAGGATCAATCGGTGCTTCTGGTTCAGGAATAAACGGTTGCAAAGGCACAGTTGGGTCCAACTCAACTTTCGCACAACTCTGAATGTTTTGCGAAATAGCCTCTTCCGGTTGCGGTGTGTTGGGCATCGACATCGAATGATTAGACAATTCTGAAAAAAAAAAAATAATAACAAAACAAAACTCAATAAACTTCATTAAAAAAAATTAAATTATCATCCCTTGGATAAACCTATAATTTTAATTACCGTTTTCGATCTTCACTTCAGGCACTGGGTTGGCATCCGAAGTAATTTCATTCTTCGTCAGTGCATCGAGGAGAATATTTTTATTCTCGCTCTCTTCATTTTTGCTATTCAACTTGGACTCGTTGGACTGCAGACTGTCCTCTTCAAGGATTTTCATAAGTTCCGTATCCGACGCAATAGATTTCCCGTCGACGTCCTCCTTCATCGAACGTGACTCAAATTTTGTTTCCTCGTTCTGTGAGATCTCACTGGCGGTGTCTGTGATGCTCACGGCCGGCTTGGCGTACTCAAAAACAGGAACAGGTTCCACGTCTGGCTTTGGTATCTCCATCTTCTCCCAATTTTTAGCCCAGAGGTACAATTTCGGGTGATCTTTTTTCCTATGAAAAACAAAAAATCAATCCAAATTAATACAACAACAAAGGTTTATATATTTTTTGAAATTAATTTTGCTATTATATTAATTACAAACAAATTATAATTCAATAATTCAATAAACAATTAATTAATCTTTTAAACTTTGAATTTAATTTAAGTAGTCCAAAAGAAGTGTGAAACAATGTTTTAGTACTTTGCCACGTTCATCTTGACTCGTAAGCTATGCAGAGTTTCTTGAATCTGTAGCAGCGATCCCACGAGGTCGTATGAACGTTTCAGCATCGCCCGCCTTTGGTCGACGGTCTGCTGGTTTCTCACACAAGTCGGCAGAGTTGACAATTTGCCTTCCTTGATCCATTCGTAATCGTGGGCGTACTTCTTCGAAGGCCTCTGACGATATGAGTGTCTGCAGATGTAACAGATGTACTTCTCAGGGACATCCTTCTCCCGCTCAATGGCGTTACAGTGGCCGTGTTGCCAGCACAGACAAACGTCGCACTGTATCATCAATCCGTCCTCCTCCATGAGTCCGCAGGTGCAATTAATGATCTCCTCTCGTCTCAAACGTTCCAGTTTGACCATCTCGCCATTGATCATCATCATCACCCCTTCTTCTATGACCAAACAAAAAAAGCAACCAATCGACGTGATCAATAAAAATGATAAAGATCTTTTCGTTCATTTCTTTGTTTTAGACAAAACAAATAGCAGATGAAAGCTAAGATGCAGAGGTGCAGGTAAAAAACTTGTATGGTCCCTAGGTCAGAAGCAACTTTTTCTTGTCTTATATTGGTTTTGTTGTTTGTGACCTCTGATGAGGTTCTGTGACTGGTGCATGTAATGCAACATGGAGCAAACATATGGGACAAATCCAAGCCATGCAATTGAGACAACAGCGAAACTGAAAAACTCAAAATGTACCTTCAACATCATTATTACTATCTCTTTTCGCAGTTTCCCCCTTAGGGGTTTCGCCTTTGTCAAAGCGATCATTTAGTTGACCTAAGAACACAACATAAAAGATACAAGATTTATCAAAAAAAGTTCAAGTCCAGCATTCGACTGTATAATGCACGCCTAATTTTTCGTCTAATGCCAAAAAGCATCCAAGACAGTTTTCTGGTTGAGTCATTTTTGTATACAAAATAAAAGAACAAAAATTGAGAGAAGAGAGCTTTTCGGAGGGGAAAATTCAACTATAATGATAGAAAAGTTTCTAATTACAAGCTAATTACAAAAATCGATAATTGCAAATTTGTAATTCGGCGGAGTTTCATTCGTCCAGGCCAATAACAAAAAGGAACAAAATATATAATGAATTATGACAAACGTGCGATTAACGATTGTCTTATGGATTATTGTAACAGGGTTATTTCAGACTTACTGTTCTCGCTATTTTCATCGCTCTTAGCATCAAATTTCCGACTGAACCGATAAGAGAATGAAGACTTATCAGTGTCTAACGTGCTATCATCTAACAATCCAAAATCGTCTGGAGTATCGTGCATGTCTAAAAAACACAAATCGTTTTCTGTTTTTTTTCTTCTGTTTCTGTTTTATGGAAAAAATTTGCTTTGATTACGGGTTAAAAATTGTCATAATTAATATTCCTTGTTTACAGAAAACTGCATCCATTGTTCAATTTTTTAAGCTCCCTTCAACAGTTGGATTCTACTGCATTATCGCAGGTCCAAAATAAAATCCGAATTCAACACTATGACAAAAACAAAAAAGAAACAAAAAATACTAAAAGACAAATTGTAAGTGTTTGATACGGACAAATACTAAAGGATCAAAGACATTGTCACTTTACAACCGACATCAAAAACACTTTACATGATGTAACGAAACAAGGATATTGTTTTTTTTTTTTTTTTTTTTTTTCATCAGTACCAAGAAACACAGTAAATGATTGATAGCATAATTACTTTGTTTCTTCTTTAGTTTGCTCGAAATGTCATTTGAATAATCCGAATGGTGTCTCTTACGATTGTCCCTGCTTCGGTCGCCGTAAGGTGGATCGTCCACAGATCTCTTGTCGAGTTTCGCGTCTGCGGATCGTACGGGCAAGAGCGTCTTGATGCCCGACTGGCTGCGCTCCTCCTTCGACTTCATGTCGAAGGCAGTGCTCGGCGAGACAGCGCTATCACTTTTAAGTCCAGGTCCAAAGTTGGCATCGCTCGACAAGAAGTCCGACTTGAAATCGTCCCGAAACATGCCAAATGATTGCTTGTCGCCTTCGGCCTCGAGGATTGGCGGTGTGGGAGAGGGCGCACTGCTCATCGGTGAGTGATTTGCCATCGGAGACATCGCAGGTTGGAGCAACGGCAACTTGTCACTCTTGCGCTTCTCGCCCTTGTTCAGTCGGTCCATAAAATTAGACGACTTTTTTGGGATTATGTCGTCTATGGACTCTCCTATTGTCCGCGCATAAGCCAGATCCGCGACATTTGGAGTCGAGCCTAAAAATTTTGAGTACTCGGGATGGTAATGCTTGATGTGCATCTGGAGCAGGTTCTCCTTGCGAAAGTTTTTATTGCAACCCTCCTTCGGACACTTATAGGCGCTGTCCTCCATTTCAACTCGTAGTCCTCCGATAAACACAGCTGGAATTTAAAAAAATTGTAATTATTTATTTTTATTGAAGTAACCAGCAGTTTATATTAAAATATTGTAAAGCAACATCAAATTAAATGTATCATATTAAAAAATCATACATTCAATCTTGTTTATGATAAACGACTGTCCAATTAATGAACAGTCTCTTACTTCATTAGATGATCGCAAAAATGTTGTGCATCAAAGAAAATTATTCACATTCATAGCTCAGAGCCTGACACAAGGGCGTGGCTCATAACAATAACGGCAGGTGAAAGTCGTTACCATTATTGTTATCAGTATGTAAAATAAATTTAAAATTAATGAATAACTAACAATTGTGTCAAATTAATTGTTGTACTTTAAAAATTGTTCTTAACCAACAAATAAATTTGCACTAAATTAAATCTTATCACTAATGCAGCCTTTTTTGATGAATTTTTAAAAGGGAATACTCACAATAAACTGTTCCTAGTAAGCATAAGAAAAGTGATGATTAAGTTAATGAATATTAGTAACAAATGCGATACATGAAAATTCGATGCTGCATATTTTTGCATTGTAAGAAATACATAATATATTATCGCTTTGGAATCAATTATTTACCATTATCATCCGCAGGGACAATTGGCATTGGTACCAGGTTTTGCATCGGGGGTGTCTCCGGAGTTCCCGGAACTGATTTGGTTTTTGGTAACAACGTCTTAATCTTCTTCACATCGCCTTCCAGTTTTGTTTTTGGCGCCGCAGGCTTTTTCTTGCGGTGGATACAGAAGTCAAATCGTTCCGGTTCATACATCTCTCCCAAGCCCTGAAGCTCCAGGTACGTCTTGATCTCATTTCTCGATCGGAACTTCTTCCCACTTAGGTTACTGAAAACAATTGGTAAGTTTAAAAATTACATAACTCAAACTACAATCCCTTTTTTTCTTTCTTCTTACTAAAAAAATACTTACTGGACAAAAAAGACATCCCACTTTCCTGCTGAGCTTCCCGTTCTCCTCTGAGTGAAATGTTTCTGCCAGCCTTCTGGGAGACGTTTGTCAGCTACTATGATTGAACGACGTGGACCTTGGAGTAAACAATCGTTTGAATTATATATTGAATGATATTTGTTCAAAATAATGTAAATTTGATTTTCGAAGAGGACTTTCAAGTGAAAAATGGCATTAAAAAACTCATTATTCTAAAAAAGAAACGTTTTCTCACTTTTGTGATAGTTCTTCATGTCTCTTTTAGTGTTAAATTAATAGTAAATGTTTGATAGTAATTTGTGTAAAAAAAAGAGGGGGGGGGGGTGTTTGTTGTGTTTATGTTTACATTAAAAAAAATGATGAAAACCTTTACCGTCGCTCCCCTCGACGATATAAGCTTCAGTTCCTTGGGGCTCGCCATTGACCCACTCCGGGGGATCGTCTTCATAATCCGTATCATTTCTCGTAAAGTCCCTGCCACGCTTCTTCGAGTGAGGTCGGACCTTCTGCGGCGTATTCTCACTCGATGTGAGCGCACCGTTGGCCTGGACCTCGCTTATTGAACCGTCAAGAGACTCCTTCTTGACCTTGCCCTCCAGCTCGAGTTTGGGCTTCTTTCTGGAGTGCGTACTAAACAGCTCCATCACAGAATGCTTCCTCTTCTTGTCCCTTCTCTCCTGCTTGCTCCCAATGTAACTGTCCTCTTCAGACGACTGCACCTTGAACAAACATTAACTGTCAGCATCCAGCCAGCTTGTCAAGTATCGATTTTATTTGTCAAAAAATTGCTATCCCAAAGTTGCCTCAGGATCTAGACAAATACGTCCCCCAATCAGGGGCGACTATTTTCCAAGGCTCATCGGGGCCCTGAACTCTGATCCCAAGGTCAGGCCGAGCCTCTTCGAGCTCGACTTTGATCTACAAGGGACAATAACAAAACATAACCTCAAAGCTTGTCTGACGTACCTTATCGGATGTGCCAGCGATCTTGGTCATTTTCGAGGATTTGACGACCTTGGCGTAGCCATCGTCAAAGAGCACATCGTACTTGTCTGAAATGAAACGAAAACGAACGCTCAAGTAGGTCGCTCTGACAAACGCAGGATCGGAGCAAAATGTCAGTCTCGGCTGGGAGCGGGGATCGGTCGGGCAGGAGGGCCAGCATCAGCTGAGGTTAGGTCGAGAAAAACTTACCGTTGCCCAACACGGCGTTCACCTTCGCGGGATACTTCCTACCATCGGCCCAGGTCGCCAGCACCCGCTCGCCCGCCACGAACTCCTTCGGCTTCGTCTCCCTGCGGGCACGACGTTTCGATTTTAACCTAACTTTGTTTCCCCGTTGGTTACCCATCTTCTACTTTTAACCTCTATGATTGCCCGCTTTTAAACAGTTTTAATGTTTTTGTGATAACAGTTGTTGACTTTTGCGTTTGGGACAAAACTTTTGGAAATACAATCAATGACTGTCAATTGTTTATTTGAGTTTGTCGGATTTGTTATTATGAGACACGTCGGGTTTCAAACAAAGAAACGGCGTGTGAGGTTAAGAGTGCAAATATAGTTTTAAAAGATTTTTGGGGGGTTTCTTCTGAGGAAAATTTGTGAGGAGGAGGGGTCATGAGAAAAGTGACGTCACTCAGAACGAGACGTCATTTGAAATTTCGAATCAGGTATATTGGATTAGAAATTGGTTACAAGCTTCGTTTGCATTTTGTTTGACACAGTTATTTTGGTTGTTTACGGAAATTTTAACAGTTTAATAGATAGTAAACATGCAATTATTATGACGTATTCTTTTCAAAACAAAGTTTTAAATTTTGTATCTGACGACAAATGTAAAGAAATGAGATGCAAAATAAAAATCGCACTTACAACTTTCAACTTTCAATTTTGGTATTAAATTGTTGCATGCCAAACAGAGACTTTTAAATTTTTAAGTTTTTCGTTAACGAATAAAACAATTTTAGAATTAGCTTGAATAAAAATAAATTTTAGAACAAGTTTAAAACAAACAAAGTCTACACATAAGCATTATAAACCTACTAAATAATAAAAAGAAATAGCAATTTAAATTCGTAACAAATTTTTCATTAGCAAGTTGAATAACATTTAAAAGATATTGAAAGTTTGTTTGGAATGGAAAAATAAAACTTAATTACAAAATTAAAACATTTACAGATGAAATGAAATAGGAGTAGATTTACAAACAGCCACTAAATACGAGAGAAAAAGTTTCATTCTACTAAGAAAGATAACTAATCTATTAGTAATTTGAAATATAAACTTACGGCGATGGCAGCATCCAAGGCTGCTCGCTTCAAAAGAGAAAAAAAAAGAACGTATCAAATATCCAATTGGAAATTTTAAAACATCTTAAAATTCTATATTTTGGCATGTTTGCAGATTAATTTTGTCTTTATTATTTTTATTTTTTTGTTTGAATGTTTTAGAATTCAACTTTTTACAATTGAATGACATTTTTAATTATGAATAATGCAAGATTTTATAATATGTTATTAAGGTAATGTTTTAAGCAATTAAAAAAATGACTGATTAAGAAATAAAAAAATTATCTTAAGTATGTGTGATATAAAATCTTGGAAATGATATAATTTTTTGTTTAACTATTTATGACCAATAGGCGAATGAAAATGTGTTCTTCGATAAATCGGATACACTAATTTCACTAAAAAAGCCCAAATCTATTGCAGATTGTTAATGAAATATTAACTTATTGTTTTTGAAAATATTTCTGAACATTTGAGAAAATTTAATGATTCGATCATTTTAACATACTTGGGTTGGATTTGAAGGGAACGAAGTCTGCAACTGTCCATTGGGATCCATTCATCAAATCTTGAACTCCACTTGTCGAAATGAATCAAAACTTCTCGTTCCTCCCAGTCAGTTTCTACCACCCTCGCTGAATACCTAAAATCAACAATTATTTATTTTACCAATTTAACTGAAAATGAACTTTGATTATTCCATTATCAAAATCAATCATGATTAAAATTTCATTCTAATTGAAAGAGTTTCATCACAAATTGAAAGTTGAATTACCATTTTTCATTGAAATCTTTGGCCTCCAATTTTGAACCAGGTTGAAAACTCAAGCCTGCCTTATTTACACTTTTCAGTTTCCCATCCGGCGAAACATTTTCATCCTTCTTGTTCTCATCATTAACCGAATTTTCATTCTTCGTCATGATGTTAGAATTGCCCATGTTCTCACTGTTTAACTGCATCTCTGATTCGATCATAGATTTATAAAAGCCCGAAAGGTCCAAATCCTCCTGTGGATATGGTATTGCCTTCATATAAATGTTTACCGGATCTGAAAAACAAAACAGAAGCCAACTTCAAAACAAAAATGAAATGATATTTATATTTATTATCTTGATTATATTATATCACTTAAAATAAGAGAGGAATAAAATTTAAAAATAACTGTTTTTATGTCACTAAAAATAGACAACATTAAAATGACATTAACATTTCATCGAAATTGATAATAATTTGTACGTTCCAAAAACTTGAATTTGAGAATAAACAAAATTTATCGATTAGTTTTTATCACACGTTATATCACAGCTTATATAATTTCAGAAAAAAATATATTCAAGAAGGCTCATAGACAAGCCTGCAACGTCACATTTTTTCTTCTCGAACCATTGTTGACTCTTTTTCGCAATCGTCAAAAGAAAATAAAATCATACGAGAAAGTCACGTGACCGAAAAGACAAGAATTCAATAGGTTCTAGAAATAGATTGAAACTTTCAAAAATCCCAATCCTTTTACAACTGCAAATTACAATTTAATTGTCACTCAACCGATGACAACATTTGAAAGATAATTTGTCTAAAAAAAACATATACCAATATAAACCATCCATAATTAATTTTAAATGCAACCTTTTTTACAATTTTTTAAAAAAACTTTTTGTAATTTGTTTTTTTTTCTTTTTTCTTCAATTTTTACATTCCTTTCCTCGTTACAATTTCAACTCACTGATTGATGACAATTCTTTCAAAGCAAGGTTTTTTAAAATTATATCACCGGTGGCAAACTAGCGGAATCACATTTTTTGTTGCACTCTTTACATTTATGGAGTAATTTCGTTAAAAATAGAATCAGAGTCAGGTGAGCCTACGGGCGCACAACACGAGAAACCGTGACGTTAAACAAGGCAATAATATTCCACAGCATATAAAATGTATCCGAAACGTGGTATAAAGCGACGGTGCAAATAAAAAGAGAAAAAGCCCGGCATGCTAAAATTAACGGCGCATTAACCGGCCGCCGTAAGGCGCTCGCGAAAAAAATTGCGCGTCATTTAAAAAGGCTTGTGGATCCAAATTGTTCTCCAACCGTTGCTGTTAACTCGCATGTTTGACAGCCCACCTTTTTGACATAAAAAAAATCACCAAAACAAAGCACCAAAAAAAAAAAAAAAAAAAAAGAAAACAAACAAACAAACAAAACATTCGTTGACAGTTGACACTAAAACTCGTTTCACATTGCTGCGAAACTAGTTAGTAAAAAGTGATATCCAGTCGAGTTGTTAAAAAAGTGTGGTGCAAAATGTGCGGTGGCAATTTGCGGTGAGATTTCGCAAGAGTGGCGCGTGCGTTTGGAGAGCACGTGGAGTTCGTACCAGGATGGTTGTCGTAGTCGGCGAAGACTGTTGGGACGGTGCCCCGTCTGAGGAGAAATTTGTGGCCCTTGGCGTGGGTCTCGTAGTCCGCGTTCCTGAAGTGTCGGTGGCAGACGAGCTGGCCGGGCGTCGGCTTGAAGTCCGCGAGGAAGCCGCCGCTAGCCAACCACCTGCTCCGCAGCTCCGCGTCCTTCGGGAACTTGTGCAACGGCAGGCCTTTCGCGCGCGCTTCTCGAATGTCCCCGTTGCAAGTGTGCACGCAACATTTGCGCGCCATTCCCGCACGCACGCGACTCGCCGCCTCGCGTATACAACGCGGTACGCGCGCAAACACCACGGCCTCAGCACATCGCGCCGTCAGCTCCTCGCGACTCGGCCCGTCCGCACGGTTTCGCGACCAACTCTGCCGAACGCACTGCCAACACGATGCCAACGGTCTCTGGCACGGCTACCGAATTGCACGAACACATGCAACCGACTGAGCACTCATTTTCTCTATCCGCGTTTACCCCACAGCGGGGTGCGCGCGGGCGAGGCACTAACGCGCTCTCAAAACACACGGTGGACCTCACCGACAAATGTCCCTAGACTTCGAACGGTCCATTTTTGTTTGCAAACATTATATTGTCCTCGTTTACTTTTTGTCTCGTCAATTTTGTCTTCTTCAAGCAATTGTTTCACATTGTATTCTCAACATTTGTTGTTACCTGCAAAAGTAATATAAATCTGAAATGTATGAAGAAAATGTAAGAGATCAAAATGTTAGATAAAATGATGAAAATAAACAATTTAAATTACTTACTGAATTTTATACTGTTTTTGATGTTTTGTTCTTAGAATTTGTTTATATTTTGTTTGCAAAAACAATAACGTTGACAATAACAAAGCACGTACCGGATGTCAACAATGGAATCTTAAAACAAACGACGAATTATTTTTCAGCCCTGCAAAAAGTAGATGATTCAGTGAATAGTTTAGCATTAACTCGTTTAAAATAAGTCACTTTGGAGATAGTAAAAAATTGATTTTGATATTATATTAAACATTTTTACCTTTTAATCATTCTTTTAAAGGGATGTTTTGTTTTTCATGTTTTTGAGCAGAAAATGAAGAAACAAAACTGTAACTTGAGAGTCCGTCGGTTACGAATGCTTATATTTTTTTTTATAAATACATTCAAAGGGAATTACATTAATGAATTGGCAGTACTGCCTTCAGAGCACCAGAATGATGTAACAACATCGAACCAATAGTTCATCTTTTCGTGGTTTCAAATTGCGACGCGCGCACCAAGTTCAGAGGCCGCCACTTTGCATTCGTCCACAAAATGGCGGCATAATCACTAGTTTCAAATAAACAACAAAAATGTTTCAAAACAATTGTTTATACTTTGAAAATTGATCTTTTTGTTAAATCTATTTTGTTCAGTTTTATTTTTAATGCTATAGACCACGAGTTGTGTCTTGCTCAAAAAGAAATAGAAAAACATGTCTTGGGACGAAACGTCACGTGATTTCCGGTGAGGCTTCACTTTCTCTTCCGCGAGCGTTGGTGTCGAGCAATTCCTTTCGGCTTTAGGCTGTTCCTCGTGTCACACACAATTGCTTGTTCTCTCTGAGCTAAGACCAACTGGTAACTTGCAATTGCAAAATGTCTACCAAAGCCGAACTTGCTTGTGTTTACTCTTCCCTCATTCTCGCCGACGACGATGTCGCCGTCACGGTAAGCAGATTTCTTATTCAAAAATTAGTTTCTAGGTTATGTTTCACTTCTTAGACCCTAATCCATAGGAGCGAGAGAGACAAACTTCCCAATCTCGCTTTACAAATTGAATTTTATCTTTTGTTTTTATTTTTATTTCCATTACCTTGACAAAAACACTTGATCAATTTGTTAACTGTCTTTGTTAGATTTCTTTTAAATGTCTGGTCACGTGTGAGAGATAAGTCTATTGCATTATTTTTGTGATGTCTGAACATGTGCTCTAACCTAAATGAAGACTTGTTGAAAAACATTTTGTCACTTTTCTTTTGTGAATTTAACAGCTAATTTCGACATGTTTTTTTTTATAGTAATGATATTTTATTTTTCAGGGAGAGAAAATTATGACCATCTTAAAAGCTGCCAACGTTGAGATCGAGCCCTACTGGCCCGGACTTTTCGCCAAGGCCCTCGAGGGAGTCAACATCAAAACTTTGATCACCAACGTTGGTGCTGGTGTTGGATCTGCCCCAGCTGCCGGTGGTAATGATTATTTTTATAATTCTCTATTAAAACACTCCTCTTAGTTCATCCACCGTTCTATTGTAATTTTGAATCGAACGGCCAGCGTTTCGGAGGAGATATTAATAATGAAAATAGTCCACAATGGGTCTTTGTGATTATATCGATCTAGACTATTGACAATAACAAAACTCATTTCTTATTTATTTTATTTGTCAGATTTACAACAATTAATTTTCATTGATTCAAAGAAGATTACAATTTTAATTTTGTCTTTGATTTTGTAGCCGCTGCCGCTGCTCCAGCTGCTGCTGCGGACGCTGCTCCAGCCAAGGAGGACAAGAAAGAAGAACCCGAAGAAGAATCTGATGACGACATGGGCTTTGGTAATTAATTTGAATACTAAAAAATAAAAAATATTATATTTCTTAATTTTAGTTTTTTAAACTTGCAATGATTATTTTCAATCATGTATTAGCTACTGAAATCAAAACATGAATGACAACTCTTTTAAATGAGCAAACAAAAATTGTTATTTTTTTTGTTCAACAAAATTCTTATGGTTCTTGTTTCTAACTTTTTGCTTTTCTCTTTTACAGGTCTTTTCGATTAAAATGTCCACCAGTCTTCGACAACACCCTTGAACATGTACAGTTTTATTGTACAATAAAATTTTACTGTTTATAACAAAAACTGAAAAATTATTTAAACCTGTTTTCCAAGTTAGTGATAAGTTTTATTGTTAGGTGAATATAATTTATTCAAGATTTTATTTAAAATTCAAATCGATCGATATTGAATATTGAATAACAAACTTGGTTGCAAAAACAATAATGCTATCTAAGAGCGATATTTGAACTTCAATCAAAGTAATCTGCAAATCATCTCTCTTATATATAAGAGTAAGTTACTGACTGATACTGAACACATTCCAATGGTATTAAAGTTCAAATTGTTATGACGGCGCATTAGTGAGGCAAATAGTTTTAATTATCAAAAGTACATTGTAAAAGTGCGAAAAAGTTTAATCAACTTGACAGGTTTGAAAAATAATCAAAATGTCAAAAAAAGCCGGGTACCTTATTGTGGCGGAGGCTTTAAAGAAACAAGTTAGTTATTAACTAAGTTCTTAACCTCAATTCAAATCTATTAATTCTGTATTTTTGAACAAATATGGTTGCTCCATTTCTTGCTAAGATGAGACGATTGAAAAACATGATTTTAATTAAAATAAACAAATATTTTTTTGTTCATATCAAAATAAAATTTTTTAAATAATGTTATATTGAGGTATAATTCTAATTTTTTTAAACAACATTTTTTATAGAGAAATTTTTCAAATTTTTAAGATATAATTTTTTTTAGGGCTTGCAATATGTTTTTGGTATAACTGGACATCCTGTAGTTGAACTGTCACTGTCTATGCAGTCAGTAGGATTAAAATATGTTGGATTTCGCAACGAACAATCTGCCTGTTACGCTGCTCAGGCATATGGCTATTTAAAAAGTAATTTCATCGAAAAACATATTTTTGTATTAAATTTTATATTCTAAAATTGATTTTCAAAAATATGTTAATTTTTTTTTAATTTGTTGCAGAAAAACCTGCTGCATTACTTTGCGTCTCAGGTCCAGGATTATTGCATGCAATAAGTGGCATGGCAAATGCCCAGATAAATTGTTGGTAAGGAAACTAATTAAAAAATCTAAAAAAAAAACAAATTGAATTAAAAAACATTTTTTTAAATTTATTTTCTATCATCAGGCCTTTGCTAGTGTTAGGAGGATCATGTCCAGAAGATCATGAGGGAATAGGTGGATTCCAAGAGTGGCCCCAGGTAGAGGCCAGTCGACTTTACTGCAAATATGCAGCCAGACCCCCTTCCTCAGCGTTGATACCAATGCACGTAGAAAAAGCAGTGAGATATGCAACTTATGGTAGACCAGGTATGTGAAATCAAATATTTCAAGTTATGTAAATCAAGTGCATGAGATTAAAATAATTAATCTTAAAAATGAACCCTTCGTTTATAATATTTGATTTTCTTAGGTGCAACTTACCTGGATCTAACATCAACTCTCCTGAAACAGAATATCGACGAAGAAAAAGTTGTGGAACATCCAGTTTGTCCTGAACCACCTCTCATTTATCCACAAGCAAATTTGATAGAACAGGCTGCTGATATTCTGATGAAAGCTAAAAATCCACTTGTTATAGTTGGTAAAGGTGAAGGGATCTTGAACTTATAAACTAATTCAAAAAATTGAAACATGTAAATGTGAAAATTGTGTAATTAAAAATGTCAATTTGAAAATTTTGAATTGAAAAATGTTAATTAAAAAATGCTAAATTAAAATGTTAAATTAGAAATGGAAAAAGTTGATGTTGAAAATTAAAATTTCAAAAAAATATATTTAATAATATACAACTAATAAGAATTTTATAGGAGCTGGTTATGCAAGATCTGAGAACCAATTGAGGAACCTCATCGAAGTCACAGGATTGCCTTTTCTACCAACTCCAATGGGTAAGGGCGTTGTTTCTGATACAGACGAAAGATGCGTCTCGAGTGCTCGCACGACTGCTCTCCTCAAAAGCGATGTGATTCTTCTGCTTGGAGCCAGACTGAACTGGATTTTGCATTTTGGACGGCCACCAAGATTCAGTAGCAATGTCAAAATCATCCAGGTAATTATTCTTTATCTATCTTTTATTATTTTTTATTTATATTTTTATCTAATCAAATTGTTTAACCAGGTTGACATCTGTCCAGAAGAACTTCACAACTCTGTCCAGTCGACTGTTGCCATTCAATCGGACATTACTCCTGCAGTCGACAATCTCACAAACATCTTAAAAAATAGAAATTATCATTTTGATCGAAACTCACCCTGGTGGAAAGAACTTTCTGCTGCAAAGGATAAGAATAAAAAAATGATTGATGTAATTAACAAAATAACATTTTTAATCAAAATGTAAATCAAAGTTGCTCATTAAATTTGTTTTTTATTTAGGAAATGGCTTCTAGCACTGGTGTCCCGCTAAATTACTACGCGGTATTCAAACACATCCAGGAAATTATACCAAAGGATGCTATCATTTGTTCTGAAGGCGCCAATACGATGGATATTGGACGATCAATGCTTCTAAACGAACTTCCCAGGCACCGTTTGGATGCAGGCACTTTTGGTACCATGGGTGTCGGTTTAGGATTCGCCATTGCTGCAGCGTTTTATTGCAGGGATGAACATCCTAATAAAAAAATCATCTGTGTGGAAGGCGACAGTGCTTTCGGATTTTCTGCTATGGAAATCGAAACAATGTTTAGGTAAAAAGGGAAACACAATTATTCAAAAGTCGTTTTCATATTTTATTGTATTGATTTATTATTTTAGATACAAACTGCCGATTGTGATTATAATTGTGAACAATAATGGAATTTATCAAGGCTTGGACGACGAAACTTTCGTTGAAATGCAAAACATGACTGGACGTCCATCAGAAACGTAATTTTTATTTGTTCAAAAATTATAATGTGGGAATTTTTAAAGTGCAACACTTTGCATAATAATATTTGAATAATTGATTTTTCAGTTTACCACCATTGTCTCTTACTTCCGGAGCGCGTTATGAAAAAATTATGGGAATATTTGGGAAGGATGGATATCTGTGTAAAACAGTTCCGGAGATACGAAAAGCCTTAACGGAAGCATTGAAAGTAAGTGAATTGAAAAGTGATTAAAAAGAAGCATATTCAAATAATATTATATTTTTTTTACAGGTGACTGATAGGCCTTCTTTGTTAAATATCATGATCGATCCTTCAGCCGATCGAAAGGAACAAAAATTCAACTGGTTAACTGAATCAAAACTGTAACGAACAAACAAAAACGAGATTATACAAAATTTGGTACAAAAAATTGTATTTTTGATAATTGTTGAATATTTATATAAGTAATATAAATTAATTCTATGGATTTTGGAAACTGGTTTTGTACATTTTATCTACTAAATAGATATACGATTGAATTTACTTTGAAATTGTTTTATTTTCCTTTATCAAGAAAAACATTTAAATTAAAAAATTAGAAAAACCAAATTTGGCATTTTAGAATAATTTCGCGCGTCTGTGCAAAATCACGTGTGTCCTGCGAGCAGCGCTCCCTGCAGCTAAATTTCGACCGTTGTTGAGCTCGCACTCATTTCGCGCATTCTCCTCGATTCCTTTTTACAACCCGGCCGGCGTCAGATAGAAAACAAAAAAAATGTCATCATCAGTAAGAAATGCCAAAGGTAAGATTTCAGTTTGTTAATCAAATTTTCTTACGCCTTTTGACAACTCGTCTTATAATTGACATCTTAATTGTCACTCAAAACTGGAATCTTTTCATGTTCTTTGTTTGACGGTATTAATTATTATTTATTGATGATGAACTTTTAATTAAAGAGAATAACGAATATAAAATTAGATCAAACATTTTGCCGGAATTTCAACTTTGGTGAATTTTGTATCGTCATCACGTTAATATTTTCGTGTGTAACGTTGCGCAATCTTTGAAAATCTTTTGTTTGGATGAGAGCGTTGGATTAATTTCAAGGGCGCATCAAAACAAATTTCAATTTGATCTTTAAAATGACGAAAGTGAGACTAACAAAATTTGTGTAAAATTAAAATCATACAAAAATTATTAAAATTTATTAATTGGTATTCAATTTTTTTATATTTATTTTAATGTTAGGAAAAAAGGCCTAGAGGATAAAGTAAATGATGATGAGCCTATATCCATTCGAACAAGGAAACACCATGTTTCAGTAGAACCGAATAACTTTTTTTACAGTCTTTTTACAGTATTTTTTCAATTCGATAGAGACTAATTATCCAAACCTTTTTTTTGAGATGCGAAACAAATTTGGACAAGAATTTAAACTATAATAAACAATAGCGAATTCAAAAAAGTTAATGATCTTATTTTTATATATTCTATCAATTTTTTTTGTAGGGCGTAAAAAAAGCCTTCAGGTAGAGAATCCAGATGAAGATGCACCGAAAGTGAAACGAGCAAGGAAAACTCTGACTTCAGAAGAAACTGGTAAAATATTTTATTTTTACTTCAATAAATTGAATTATACGTTAAAATTAATTTAATTTTTTTCTATTTTTTAGAGCCGAAGAAAATATCCAAGAGGACACGACAAAAGTCGCCAAGTGTCGACAGTGGTTCTGAACACTCAAAGGAAAATGTTGTCAACACAGGTTAAAATGTTGTTATTACCATTAATATATGTTTCTTTCTTCAATTTGATAACTAAATTTTAAAATTAATTAATTAAAGGACCAAAAAAAACAAGCGTAGTAAAATCCGGGAAAAGAACTAGAAAGACGAATGCAACTTTTGCTAATGGCGATGACGAATCAACCGTAATTGCAGGTGACAATTAAAAAATATGTATATTTCCTTTACATTTAGTTGTACTTTGTTGTATGTTTGATAATGATTTATTTAGGTTTTAAAAAAGGCGAAAAAAATCCTAAATATTTGATTAAATCCATAGCTCCTATAAAAGGCAGAGGAAAAACTCCTGTAAGAAACAATGAAAAATCGGATGGGGACTCAGATGCTGATGAGGATGCAGAACCGAAGAGTAAGTAGTTTTTTTTTAATATTACATACCAAAATGTACGTAATAATTTTTAAACAAAATAAACTGATTCAGCTACCAAGGGCGCAGGTAAAAAAGTTCCAACGAAAACAACAAAATCTGCAACTACTGGGGCAACTAGAGGTCGAGGTAAAACGCTTGCTGGAAAAGCTGCCAAAGAGGATACAGACTCAGATGATGAAGATCAGGTAGTACCTGAATCAACAAAATCGACTTTACCAGTTCCTGAAAAAAGTCGTGGGAAAACAAAAGTGAGAAAAACTAAAAAGCAGGAGGAGGATTCAGATGGAGAAGTTGAAGAAAACAAAGTTACCTCCAAATCAGTTAAATCTACAACGTCTGTTTCAAAGAAAGGCCGGGGAAAGACACCGGTAAGAAAAACAGCCAAGAATGAAAATTCAGCTGACGAAGATGAAGGTGAAAAAGTTGTGGCTAAATCAACGAAATCTACATCACAAACTGCTAGAAAAGGTCGAGGGAAAACTCCAGTGAGAAAAACTGTTTCGGATGAAGAGTCGGATGGAGAAGACGAAGATAAAAAAGTTGCATCCAAATCGACTTTGTCAGTTACTAGGAAAAGTCGTGGAAGAACACCTGTAAGAACGAAAGAGAAACAGGACGAGAACTTGGATGGAGACAGTAATGGGAAAAAAGCTGCAAGCAAATCAGTGAAAACCGCATCATCTCTTCCCAAAAAAGGTCTGGGAAAGACGGCTGTAAAAAAAACCACTAAACAGGATGAAAACTCAGACGAAGAAGATGAAGAAAAGAAAGTTGCAACCAAACCGACAAAATCGGCTTCATCAGTTTCTGGAAAAAGTCGTAAGAAAACTCCGGCGAGAACAACTGAAAAGCAAGATGAGAATTCAGATGAAGAAGTTGAAGAAACAAAAGCAGCATCGAAAACAGTTAAATTTAAACCTGTTCCAAAAAAAGGAAGGACATCTGCCAGAAAACCTGTTAAGAAGGAAAAAAATTCTGATGATGAAGTCGATGATAAAAGAGGTTCAAAAACAGAGAAAGAAAAGAAACAAGTAAAAAAAAGTAAATTGGAAAAAAGTGTTCAGTTCGAGGATGATGATTCAGCTGAAACTTCACTTTCAAGAAGACCCGTCAGGCGAGCTGCGTTGAACAGAACGTATACAAAAGTTGATTCTGAATCAGAAGACGAGGAAGATGATGGAAACGTCAAGAAGGTTAAAATAACAACCCCCAATCAACCCAAAAGAAATATTGTTATCCCAGATAGTGATACCAGCGACGATTCAGATTTCAAAGTCAGTGATGATGGTGATTCCAGCGAAACTGAAGACGAAGCAGTACCTTCGGAAGAAAGTGAGGAACCAGAATCAGAAACCGAGGAAGAAACACCTAAGAAAAAGGGAAAAACCATTGACAAATCTGGCAAAAAACCGTACAGTTGGAATCACAAGAAAGATAACACTCAAGGCAAGTCGAATCAAGATCAACCTGCAAGTAGCATAGTTCCTACCACATGGCCTCATTTGACCTACGACTTTTTGCAACCTGAGAACATAATGGATGAAATGAAGAACCGGCCCGATGATCCTGACTATGATCCAAAAACTTTGTACATCCCGGAAAAGTTCTTGCAGAATACAACACCTGTAAGATCCATTTTACATAATCAGATCAAAAATTATTTTTCATTCATGTTTGATAATTTTCTTTTGTTCACTTTTTCTTATTTGTTACAGTCGCTCAGACAATGGTGGGAAATAAAACGTAAGCACTTTGACTGCATCGTTTTATTCAAGATCGGCAAGTTTTATGAACTGTACCACATGGATGCTGTGACTATTGTAAATGAGCTGCACGTTTCTTATAACAGGGTATGTGTTTAACGCCAACATCAAGTTTTGCTAGTCGTGGTTGGCTTAGTTAGCTTGTTGACTTATGGTTGGTTTTCCATTTCAATATTCATACTAAATGACACAGGATACCACGAAACACCTTTGTCAGAATGATCGGTAATAGGAATCGAACCTGTAACCTTTCGATTAATTTCACACAATTTTTCAGGCCAATTTTGCAAGAGCTGGGTTTCCACAAATAGTTTATGGACGTTACGCAGAATGTCTAACTGGCAGAGGATACAAACTCGTCAGGTGTGAACAAACTGAAAATTCTGAAATGGCTGCTGAACGATGCGATAACAGTAAGAATAAATTGTTTGAACTATAAGATCAATTTAACACTGTATAAAACTATATAATCTCATTTAAAAATTAATTTCCAGTCAAAAATGCTTCCAAAGTAGACAAACTCGTAAGACGCGAGATTTGTCAGAAAGTGTGCAAGGGTACACGAGTACAGACAGTTTTGGACGCGGAAATCACAGCACCGACATCAAACTACTTGCTGGCACTCGTCGAAAAAGTCAATCTTCAGACGAAAAATCCGTGCTATGGAGTTTGTTTCGTTGATACGACGATTGGAGAATTTTACTTGGGACAGTTTGAAGACGATCAGTGCAACTCTCGTCTTCTTACGATGATCGCTCATTACCCTCCTGTCTATGTACGTGAAAAAAAAATTCTCTCGGTTCAGAAAACGTTTTTGAATCAACAATTATACTTTTTATTCATTTAATTTTTTCATCCGTTATTTTATTTATTTCATAGGTAATTTTTGAAAAAAATCATTTGTCTCAGACAGTGAACAAAATTTTGAAAACCTATTTGCCTGATGCTCTGTTCGAACCGCTTCTCAAGGATAAACAATATTGGTCAGCTGATAAAGTCTTGAAGGTACAATTCAAACGATTAAATGATTTGATTAATTTTCATCTAATTTATTGATCCCAAATTGAAAAAGGAATTCTAATTAAATTTCATTGCAGCATCTGCAGGAAGAAAGCTACTTTGAAAAAGATAATGATGAGATACACTGGCCGGCAGGATTGAAGCCATTTTTACACGAAGGTTTGGACGATTTAGATGTTTATTCATCTTTAAAATGAAATTATATTGTGTTTTATAATTTGATTTAAAATTTATAGAAAACTCTGAAATATATGTACATCCAGATAAAGAGCTTGCTCTCAATGCTTTGGGAGGTTGCGTTTATATTTTGAAGGATTATTTAATAGACCATCGACTCTTATCACAGAGTTTCTTCAAGAATTATGTTCCTCTGGATTTCATGGGTACAGCTAAAGAGCAATCATCCATGCCTAACAATATGGTATATAATTTAAAACAGTTTGTGAAGTTATGAAATTTATTTATCATGTGCAATTTATTTATTCTGTAAAATTTATTAATTCTATTTTTATATTTTCGATTTTTTTAGGTTTTGGATGCAATGACTTTGAAAAACTTGGACATTCTAAATGGTCCGGGCTCATTGTTAAACCTACTGGACAGATGCAGTACCCCATTTGGAAAACGGTAAAAATTTATCTTTTCAAGTTTATTTTTGTATAAGAAAATTAATTTGAATGAAATTGAAAAATTGTAATGTCAATTGGTTACAGCCTTTTGCGCGAATGGATTTGCAAACCGTCTTGTCGTAAAGCGGAAATTATCTTGAGACAAAAGGCGATTACAGAGTTGGCTACAAAGAAAAATCTGGCGGATAAAATTCGCGCGAAATTGAAATCAGTAGTTGATCTGGAACGACTTTTGAGCAAGTAAGTTATAAATTGAAGACAAAGAGATTAATTCTTATTTATTAAATGAATTACAATTACGTTTCAGGATGCACGCCTACGGAAATGCTGCAACTGTGAAAAATCATCCAGATGGAAGAGCTCTTATGTGGGACATTAGAGGACTCAAGAAGAGGAAAGTGAAAGATTTTGAAAAAACCTACAATGGTTTCCAAGATCTAACTACAATCGTACAAATGTTTGAAGGTTGGTTTAATTCAATAAATTTTTTCACAATATAAAGTTTAATTTTTACAACTGAATTAAAAAAAAAAATAAAACGATTTTTTTTCAGAGTGTCAAAGCGATCTCATCAAAGAGTGCTCAGAATTACCGCCGGAAGGATCCTTCCCGGATCTCTCAGATCATCTGAAATATTTCAGGGTAAAAAAATAATAAGTTACTTCAAAATTGTAAAACTACAGCAAATGTACAAATTCTTAAAATGTATGTTTTCGTCTTTAAGGATTCCTTTGACCACAAACTTGCCCTATCAGACGGCATCATAGATCCTAAACCCGGGATGGACGCCGAATACGATCACGTACTTGCAGAATTAAAGAATATCGAAGAAGAATCAAAGGAGTATCTGAAGCAACAGAAGAAACACTTCGGTGCAGATGTCAAGTTCCACAAAGTTGAAAATCAACCATTCTTGATAAAAGTGCCGGAATCTGCTGCAGAAAAAGCTAACTCAGATTACGAATTGGAATCCAAAACTAAAGGATTCCAAATTTACAATACAGATGAATCTAAGGTAATTCAATTTTGTTTGTTCTGTTTTACAAATTAGACAAAGTTTTGATGTATCTTGCGTTTCCATTTTCAGAATCTTTCTAAACGCTATATCGAGGCTGAAAGTCTTAAACATGGCGTTTTTGCTGATCTTGAGCGCAGGTTGTTTGCTAAGTTCAGCCAAAATTACTCGAAGTGGCGGAAGGCAGTGAATAATGTAGCTATCCTAGATGTCCTGCTGTCATTGGCAGACTACACCCGAGGAGAAACAACTTGTGTACCTAAAATACGTGATGATACCGGTGCAGAAAAAGAGGTACATTTTCAGACTTATTTATTATTATTATTATTATTATTATTATTACTTATTTATTTATTACTTTATTTTTTTCACTTTTTAACTACAAATTTAACTATACCTTAACTTTAACTTTTCATAAAGTTTCTTTAAACAATCATAAATGTGAAATTTGTTTCAGTTATTCATAGATATCAAAGATGGAAAACATCCATGCATCGTCAGTGACAATTTCATACCGAACGACACAGT
The DNA here is from genome assembly GCA_030523145.1 of Trissolcus brochymenae. NCBI lineage: Eukaryota > Metazoa > Arthropoda > Insecta > Hymenoptera > Scelionidae > Trissolcus > Trissolcus brochymenae. The sequence continues at coordinate 80,157 of JAQQRF010000538.1, forward strand.
CTTGGGAAAAGCTAACAAATTTTTCATGATCCTCACAGGTCCTAACATGGGAGGAAAATCTACTCTCATGCGTCAAGTTGGATTGATCGTTATCATGTCACAGATGGCAAGTATTTTTATACACTTAAAGTATTCTGGGATAGGAGTTCTTAAAAAATTGAATGTGATCAGTAATTGTTGTATTGAATTTGTCAGGGTTGTCCTGTGCCAGCTGATTCTTGTGAGTTAACTCTAACGGATAGGATATTTACTCGTTTGGGAGCAAGGGATGATATTATTGCGGGTCAAAGTACTTTCCTCGTTGAGCTGAGTGAAACTGCCTCAATTTTGCAACACGCCACATTGTACTCTCTGGTTCTCCTAGATGAGCTAGGTAATTTTTAATTTATTCATATTTTTTGTTTTTAATTATTTTGATTTATTTTTTTTGTTCTACAGAATTAATGATGCATAAAGTTTTTGACAAATATGTACATACAACATTTTATCATTATATCACTGTTACTGTTCAATTAAAAATGTATGCGATTCCCAATTATGTTTTATAGGAAGAGGAACATCTACCTATGATGGAACGGCAATCGCATCTGCTGTAGTTCATGCCTTGCTAAGAAAAAAATGTCGCACACTTTTTTCGACACATTATCATTCCTTGATTGATGACTTTGCCGTTAATCAAAACGTCATCCTGGCCCATATGGTTTGTGGTCTTTTTTCTATTCAAATATTAAGAATAAAAGTTTTCACTTTTGTATAACTTCTCTTTCTTTTCTCTTTTTTTAGGCGTGTATGACCAAAAGTGAAAGAGGCAATCCAGAGGAAGACGAGGAAAATGTTGCATTTTTATACAAGTTAACTAAGGGAGCTTGTCCTAAATCTTATGGCTTCAATGCCGCCAGATTGGCTGGGATATCACAAAATGTTATTCAAATGGCACGTTCGATTGCAAATGGTCTTGAACGTGAGGTTAAATTGCGCCATGTGTTCAAATCGATCTGCCAATCATGCGATGATATCTCGCCAGAGCAAGTTGAAATTTTATTGAAGAACTTGTAATTTTTGTATTATTGGTTTTTTTGTTCAGGCATATTTTTGTTGTAACTACCAGACATCCGATGATATACCTCAATAGAGCAAGAAAAATATTTTTGTAATATTTGTTTTGTCATTCATTCTTGTTTGTGTTAAATTAATCTACTCGAAATCGTATGTATACAGCAGTATTATTTTTATTTTTTTACTTTCTGAATAAAACTTGTATTTGTAATATAAATTATTTTATGCATTTGTATAAATCCTGTTCCTTTTTTATTAGTCAATGGTTTACAAAAAATAAAACTTGGTTTTGCCTTGAATAAGGCCACGCGTTCTTAAACTTTAAATGAACCCACGGATTCTAAAAGGGCACTTGCGCTCGAACAGCTATTTTTCAAAACTAAAAAGTATCGAGAAAATTTTCGATTTTGATATACTTCAAGTA